>JANZXV010000210.1:11910484-11923079 GCA_027576455.1 Erythroxylum roigii
AAAAGTCAACTCTACTACTATTCATCCCAAAAAGTCAAACTTTCTTAATTCTCCAAATTCTCACACTTTCACTATTTGTTTCTTACTTTTCAACTCCATTTAAAGCAATTTAATCATCATAAATTTCCCATTTAATGAAAATTTTACACTTCAAAATTTCAAAAAAAGTTCGGGGTCCAACATTTACTAATGGTGGAAGGGTGTTTAAAGATCAACAACTAATTATTTAGGAAGTTTTAAAGTTTTTTAAGAATCTCTTGGGTTCAAATTATAGGACATCCTCTTTAGTTGATAACTTGAGACTTTTATTATTAAGAGAATTCCTCTTAAGGTGGTGGATAGTCTCATCAAACCTATTGAATATAGTGACATTAAAGCTACTATTTTCCAGTTAAATGGGATAAAAGCTCCTGGCCCTAATGGATTAAACAAGTCTTTAACCATAAGACTTGGACTGAGATTGGTTTAGTAGTGAAATAAGCCATACATGAATTCTTTTCCAAAGGTGTCTTTCTTATAGTAATCAGTAAGAATTTTCTTTTTTTGGTTCCTAAATCCTTAAACCCCTCTTATTTTGGTGACTTTAGACCCATAACCTGTTCGAATTTTTGCCAAAATCCTTGCAAACAAATTGAAGTTAGTTCTCGATTCCTTACTCGGTGATAATCAAGGAGCTTTTATACATACTAGACATATTGGGGATAATATTCTAATTGTGTAGTAGCTTTTTAAGGGTTACTCGAGAAGCAACTCCCTACCTAACTTCATTATCAAAGTTGATTTCAGTAAGGCTTTTGATAGTGTAAATTGGGAATTCTCACTCTAATTGTTACAAGTGTTTAGGTTCCTTAATGTATTCATTGGTTAGATCAAGGCTTGCATTATCTCCATTTGTGTCTTCATAAAAGGAGTTCCTTCATGTATATTCAAAGGGGCCAGAGGTATAAGACAAAGGGACCCCTTGTCCCCTTATCTTCTTATCCTTCGTAAAGAAGGGTTCACTCTTTTAATAAATAATAATGCTGGAAAGGATTCATAGTTAAGATATCATTCAAAATGTAGGTCATAGTTAAAATATCATTCAAAATGTAGGAGAGTTGCTCTTACAAATCTCTACTTTGCTAATGAACTAGTAATGTTTTTATAAAGCTCATCTAAAATTTGTGAAAACTTTGATGAAAAAAATGCATCAATTCAAAGCTATGTCTAGTTTGGAGGTTAATTTTAATAAGATTCACTTTTTTCTTTCATCTGGTGTAGCCTATCTAGATTCTAGTTTTGCAAGGTTAACTAGAATGGCATGTAATCTTCCTCCAGTGCTATACTGGGGGCTTCCAATCACCACTAGAAGACTTCACTTTAATGAATGTTTTCCCCTTACTGAGAAAATATATAGAAGACCAAGATATTAGACAAATAAAGCTTTATCTTATAAAGGGAAACTACAACTGATCAAGTATGTTATTAATTCCTTGCATATTTATTGGAGCTCTCATATCTTTCTTTTAAAGGGGCTTATCAAATCCATAGAAAAATAATGAGAAACTTTTTATAAAGTCACTCAAATGGGGATAATAATCTTGCACAAGTGAAATGGTTTGCAATTTGTATTGTTAGTCCCTAATGGCACCCAGGAGGAGGCTTAATTGGGTGTTTATAAAATTTCTAACCAATGTAATCAGTTAATAATAATCAAAGTATATAGGGATGAGGTTAATGCTTAATATAACTTAATCAAATAAATGATAAATAATTTAAAGAGAATAGGGAAAAGAGAATGCAAATTGATTTATAGTGGTTTGGTAAATAACTCTTGCCTACGTACACTCCCAAGACATTTCTTAGAATTTCACTATAATTCTTCCTCTAAGTTCAAAAATAATCTTTGTACAATCTTTCTTAGTAAAGAGGAACCTTTCTTATAATCTTCTTTTAAAGTGAAGAAGACCTTAATCTCACTTTTATCACTCCCAAGTACAATAAAATATAGCCTCAATCAATTATTACAACTCAAAATACCACACTTTATCACTTGATAACACTAAAGTGGCTAACTCACACAAATGCGACTCAATAAAACTCAAATAATTAAAAAAACTCTTTGAAATTTGTGTACACAATACCTAAACCTTTTTTATGATAAAATAATGATAAAACACCTATTTATAGTGTTTTGGGACTCGAAATAGCCATTGGAACCAAGAACTAGCTATTACAATAACTATATATATTGCACTACTAAACTATTATAACATATTGGTCTACCAGTATATATTTACAACATTAGATTCACTAGTCGTTAGAACACTGGTCAACCAACACAAATATTGATTAACCAATACATCAACCAAAGTTGCTAAAACTCTCAGTACATTCAATTTAGCAACTTTAGTCTATATTAGTTAACCAGTAACCTATATAGATAGATAAATCACCCCAAAAATATGACTTTAATAAATTTAAATGCTTAAAACCAATTTTTATAATTCAAATATGATTAAAACACTTCCCAAAATGTTCGCTAAGGATTATTTGAAAGATCAATAGGCTAAATAAAAAGTTTCAATGCATCTTAATGAATTTAAAGAGTCATGCAACGAAGTAAGATGAAATTATTATACATGGTGAGCCTTTCATATCATCAAATTAATAAAATGAGCTTACAAATAATAATACAATATGTGAAATGACCTTGATAAGCCTTAATCTCCTTTTGTTCTTATTTTGATCTTCATTTCATTAATTACAAACTTCAACTTTTCCTTATTAATTTCACACACTATCTTCTAAAGTTTATGACTTCATTTTGTTCTAAAATTGCTTTTCATCAAAATAATAAACACATTAATAGTAATTATATTTTGTTATTATCAAAACATCAATTGGAACCTCCCTTTGTTTAACATGTGTAATAAAGGAAGAGGGGGCTTGGGAATCAACTCTAACAATATCACTAATCAAATTCTAATGTTGAAGAGGTTATAAAGGATATTGGACGATAACAACTCTTTATAGTTGAGGTGGTTACATAGATACTTTGTAAAAGGATGAAATATATGGGATATAAATAGGAAAAATTCTTATTCCTGGTTCCTCTCCCATCTTCTATAACTGAGGGATCTAATATTATAGTGAATTCTTGGAGGATCTAAACTATTTGTAATATAGTTTGAAGCGTGCCAATTTGATTGTGGTTCTTTCAGTGTATGTTTAAGTGATGTAAGAGAATTTTCCCTAAGGCCCCTTTTGTACTAAATCTTATTTATTAATTCAACATTTACTTTTCCTATAAAAAAAGTTGATCTTCTAAGCTTTATTATTTAGTCTTTCTACAACTTAAAATGATCGATCTCCTTTTGGTTGATGCTTAGACTTATGATTGTTCAAATATCTCTCTTTTCTCAATTGTACCCACACCTAAATAAGTTTAAATATCACTTCTTTTCTCCCCTTATTAGATTGCTTTATATATTATTTCCTATATATGATCTTACTATAGACAACTATATCATAAAAATATACAATCATAAAACTGCCAAAAAACTATGCAAAACATGGTTCATTAGTTTTATGAAAGTGATAGGTGCATTAGTTAAACCAAAAGGCATTAATAACCACTATAACAAACTATATTTAGTTTTAAAGGCAAAATTTCATTGATTATCTTCTTTAATCATAATTGGTTGGTAATCAAATTTTAGGCCAATTTAAAGAAGAAACATGCACCATATAACTCATTAAGCATATCATCTAACCTAGAGATATGTCGTTTACACTTTACAATGATTGTTGACAGTACGCCAATTTACATGCATTCTTTAAGATCTATCCTTCTTTGGCATTAAAAAAAATAACACAAGGACTCAAACTCTCTCTCTAATATAACCTTTTTTAAAATAATTCTTCCACTTAATTTTGTATCTTTTTTTTCTGTTTTAGATTTGTTCTATATACTGAATAGTTTAGAATTTAAGCACTAAGAATGATATTGATTTGGGGTTCTATCCCTCTCATTGGTGGTAATCCATTTGGAGTATCTTCTTGAAAGAGATTATCAATTCTTGAAAAAGGAAACAATAATAGTAGGCAAATAATCATTAGTTTCAATATCAAGATAAAGAAAAGATCCTTTACAAATAAGAAAAAGCATTTGACGCTTTGCTAATAATGTATCTCTTACATCCCTCACTCTTGTTACTAAAATCACTATTTTTCCATCACATTTATGTTTTAATTTTCTTTACTTAAAGTGTTTTAATTTTACCAGGATCTTGTTTCTTTCCCCTTAATATCTCTTGTTCACTCTCATAAATCTTGCATTGAACTTCATAGACTTACTTTGGTGACAATGGAGCAAGGGTAATCAATTATTTTTCATAGTAGAGGAACAACATGTATAGCTCACCTATCAAATTATTAAGGATGTACCAAATGAATGTAACCCACTTGTATAAGAATAATATCACATTACACCTCATCTTTGTACATTCTAATTGAGAAAGAAACTAGAACTTGCTTTCTTACGTTAACCTTCTAACTATCATTTAACCATTATAATTGTATAGTTATTGATTGTAAAACCAATTCACTAGTTTTACGCTCAAAACTACAAGTATACAGGGCGTAACTTGTAGAAAAGAACAAATATCGATCCCTCATGAATTGTGTTTAGATGCTGCTTAATTCAGATTGCTTTGTTTGAGAACCAATTTTAATAAATATAAACTGAAAAATTAAACTAAATCAAACAACTAACAATGAATAAATGTTAAAGCAAATTTACAGAAACTTGTAATTCAAGATTTAACAATTAGAGATCACTTTTTCCCTATCTTATCTCCCTTCTACCTTGTTAATTGAATTATGCCTTACCTAAGATGTCCTAATGTATTAACTACCCTCTCTCAAGGTGTAATTAATTGTCCCTAGCTAAATTAAATGAACATGATTAAGCAATCTCTCAATCTATAGAATCAGTCCACCAATTCAACTAGTTATGAAGTTATCCTATGAGTAATCAACTAATTAGCCAAGATCTCCCTCTAACTAATCAATTAACTTAATGAATGTAGGTTTGTAGAGTGCCAATTCTCATTGTACAACCCTACACAATTTACCCAACTCAATTTCTCAATATATTGCAAGGTATAAGCTCAACATTCATCAAAAGCATCATTCATTCAAATTAACAAATTAGGAGTTCAATAAGTAGTTCAAAAGTAATATCTACAAATCAATCAGCCACTCATATGTCATTAACATCCTCAATAACCAGAAAATCCATAATAAAGATGTTAGAAGAGAAAAATGAAATAAGAACTAAATGAAGCAAGCTCCTCCTCTTCTTTACCCAAATCTGGAAAATCTAGAGTTAGTGTGCTCTTTGCGTAATTTGGAATGGAAATCTTGATTCTTTTCCTATATTTAGACTCTAAATATGTTTTTTAGCTCTATGAGGCTAGTTCTCATGACACCCCATTCGACCCTAGTGATTTGTGCCCTTATATAGTCACAAGAACCTAAAAAAAATGAAACCCACATGTCTCTTTGGGTTAGGGATCCCACGATCGTAGGAATTAGCATGAATACCATGATTGTGGGTTCTTGTCTTACAACTCCTCCACTTCTCTTCTCCTCTCTTGGTCACTAGCTAAATCACAAAGGTGGCCATCCTCCATTCCTACATCAAAATGATCAATTCTTACCCTAAATCAACATCAAATATAAAAGAACAACTATAAAGATAGAACTAAACAAAAACATACAAAATAAGTCCCAAAACACAACAATAATAACCTATTATGCAAGAAACACATGCCAAATACTTAGAAAAACACACACGAATACACAACTATCAACTTCCATCTACTTAAATCTTCGCTTGTCCTTAAACAAAATGAAACACAACCAATCAATTCCATCACTTCATTTTCACAAAGATCAAAACATGCAATCCCTCAAAGTTTGGCCAACTCAAATGTGAAGCTATTACACATATCATGACTACTTTTCACTAGTGTACATAAACAAACTCAACTTATAGCACCATCACTCAAAGATAAGTATAAACGCAAATGAATCCTCGTCATAGTTTCACTCGTTTCTCTCAAGTGTTTCATGGTTAGTATTTCGCTCAAGCTGCCTATAGGAAACTACACTACCTTAGGCTTGCTAATACACCAATTCTCCTCTACAATAATTACATGCATAAGTAGATCAAAAGGACTTGTTTCAGGTTATAATATGGTAAGGGTTAAGGTGAGTCAAATGAGATAAAGGGTTTAACACAAGCATTCATAAAGTAATAAGTGAACAAAGGGATAACAAAACATATTTATGAGATACACAAATGTAAATATACTACTACTCCGCACTTATTGATGCTACTAAAATGTTCTTCCTTTTTCTTTTCTTTTCTTTTTCTCTTTTTTCATCAATTGAAGAAACAATGAACAAAATAGCAACTAAATGCAATATGATATAAGAGTAGAAGTATCACTCAACTCATCTTCGAAAAAAATGTAGCAAAAATCCCAAACTAATGCATAACTTAATACTCTACTAAGCTTGTGAATGGGTAGGCTAATGGGGTTTCAGGTTTTAAAATGTGGGGTGTTTTTAAGAAACAAAAAGGTTAAGGCTCAACTGGGGTAGCAGGGGACAATAAAAGGTAGGTCATTTAAGCTAAAGGTTAACACAAAAAGGGCCTTAATCATCTCTATTAAGCATGCATCCAATAGACTCAAACCGATTCAAAGTAAGTTCTAAAGGTAATGACCTAAGGAAGCATCACACAAACAAAGAAATAAAATGACTATAGATGGAGACATATAGGTTCAATCCTCACATTGGCGCAAATGAAAATTCATTATGCGTCTCTACAATACCTAATTGCTCAAGTGTCAAATTCTGAGTAAGCTTAGACAACCAACTACTTTTCATCAATCAACATGGTTCACTCTCTACTCAAGTAGCCTAATCTAAGTTTAAGCATGCATTCAATCTCATTCTACTAGCATGATAGAATCTCATGTTAAAACAAATCAAAATGATTCAAGTGTGGTTCCATTGCTAACACAAAAACATAAAACAACAACCTAATATGCCTAAAACATACATCCTAATTAACAAAATGCAAACAGTGACTAAGACAAACTAAAATAATGCAATTAACAAAGAAAATGTCACCTCCATACACTTGGAAAATACATTGTCCTCAATGTGACAAGGCAACCACAAAAGGAAAATAAAACACAAAATACAACATTAAACAAACAAGCAAGTAAAACAATTAACAAGGTAAATAAAACAACGTAAAAAGTAAAGGGTAAGAAAGCTTCATGGAGATTATGATGGAGAAGGTGTAGGGGAAGGGACTTCAATGTTCTTCATTTGGATGAACTTGAGGAATTTCTTTTTGATGTACCACTTCTCCTTATGTACTTATCTCATCTGGGTGCCAAGATCATTAATTTTCAGTGTCATTTGTTGATGGTTTTCGGCCATTTGGTTGAGGATTTGTTGGAACTTATTAACATCTACTGCTACAGTTGGTTCGTCTTCAACTGCTTCTTCTTGGGGCTCCAGGGGTGCCTAAAAGGAGGATAGTTGAGAAGTGGATGCATCCTTGCCCTTCTTGTTTGCGCATCTGAGGATTTCGAAGCTCCATAGAATGGGACTCCAAAATTTCAGAGCGTCTCAAATAAGGTACATAAAACATATCAGGTTTAGCTATACGCATACCATCCACATCAAGATTGTAATGCAAAGCCAAAGTAGTAACAATGTAAGTCATGACAAAATATGAGCTTTTCTTAAAAATGCAACCCAAAATAGATCGAAAAATGCAATAAGGGGTATTCACTTTAATTTTACGATCCATGCACCAAAGAAAGAAAATTTCCATAGGCGAATACTTGTTTCTTTCAGTTTTGTTAAAAATAATTGGGCACATAAACTTGTGAAGAAGTAAGTGCTCGGTGCTACGAATCAAAGTGTTGGGTGCATTCCGAGAGTCAAAAGTGTTTTCACCCGTAAGGATCTTCCAATAATCATCCACATTATAATCATCATGGTCATCCGAAACTTTGGTGTTAGACAATTCAAAGAGCACACGAATGACAGTATAATCTAGCCTATATGCATGGCCACCTATCCTAAACCAGAATGTATCTATTTTAGTATTGTAGCGTGCAGTGGTGAAAATTTCTATAGTCATCATGGGGTATGTCAATACATTACAATGAATTAAACAACCCTAACTAATATTTGCAGCCAATCCTTCAATGTTACGCCTTATTCCTAAAGTTTCTAACAGGTTAAAATCAAAGTACCTAGGAGGTAATAACTCTCTATCCTTAAAATCCCAGAATCTCATACCATCTTCTTCCTAAAAATAGGGAATGGGGTGCAAAAAGTGGCTGCCATATCACGTTTACCTTCTCTGGAGACTTGGAGGCACAGTTGGTCGATTGGTTTATGGGCTACAAGCTTCTTTGGAGCTATTAGAGAGAGGTTAGCATGTTTTAGAGAGAGAGAGAGAGATAAACTTACCAAATCCTTGGATTTTTTAGTGGTTAATGTGAAATAAGTGTTAAGAGAGTGAATAATGGAAAAGGTGGAGAAAACACCAAGATTTGGGGGAAAGATGAAGGGTTTGTAAGGTTTGGGTGAGTGGGTGTTGGTTTTAGAGTGAGAGAATGTGAGAAGATGAAGAAAGAAGAAAGAATGAGGGATTTTTAAAATCCTTTAGTTAGGGATCCCACGATCGTGGGAATCCCTATGCTTCCTACCATCGTGGGTTAAGGCTCCAGAAAGTTTCTGAAGAGCCTTCCCATGTTCGTGGGAAACAAACTCATTCCAACGATCATAGGCATTGTACAAACACCAATCTTGATTTTCCAACTTTTTAGCCCTCTTCCAAGCTTAGCATGTATTCCCAACATTCAGGCAACCTACAATCACATTAAAATCACCCAACCAATAAGAAATTTGAAGAGAAAACAAGTTAAAACTAAAACAAAACCCAAGTAAACACCAAGAAATCATAGAAAACTCAAACCAAACATAATCAAAACCAAACAAATCAAACAAAGAAGTAAGCAAAGACAAGCAAAAGAAAGCTAAACATGGTAAGTTAAGGTCATTAACTTGACCATTCCATATGCATTCATGAAAGGGTGGAAGAAAGGAAAGAGATGACTTCCCTTTCTTGTGAGTATGTCCCTCCATAGTATGGCTTGTATCTGTGCTCATTGACCTTGAATGCTTCACCCTTGTCATTTTCCAACTCCAAAGCTCCATGGGGAAACACTTGAAGGATCTTAAAGGGTCCACTCCATCTTGACTTGAGCTTTCTGGGAAATAACCGAAGTTGTGAATTGAATTAAAGCACCAAGTCCCCACTCTTAAACTCCTTTTTAATGTGAGCCTCATGCCACTTTTTTTTCTCTTTCTTTGTACAACTTAGCGTTTTCATAAGCTTCAAATCTCAACTCTTCCAATTCATCAAGTTGTAACAATCTCTTCTCACCCGCAAGCTTCCAATCTATATTTAACTTCCGAATTACCCAATAGGCTCTATGCTCCAACTCCAAAGGTAAATGGCAAACCTTTCCATACACAAGTCTATATGGAGTAGTACTTATGGGTGTTTTGAAGGCTGTCCTATATGCCCAAAGTGTATAATCTAACTTCAAAGCCCAATCTTTCCTTAAAGAGCTCACTAGCTTCTCTAAATTCTTCTTCAACTTTCAGTTCATTGCCTCCACTTGGCCACTAGTTTGGGGATGGTAAGGGTTCACCACTTGAGAATGCACATTATATCTTTTCAATAGAGCTTCAAAGGGTTTATTGCAAAAATGACTCCTTCCATCACTGATTATTGCTTTAAACACTCCAAATCTAGTGAAAATCTTCTTGATAAATCTTTGCACTACTTTTCCATCATTGGTTTGAGTAGTTACAGCTTCAACCCACTTCGAAACATAATCAACTCCAACCAATGTGTATGTGTTACCTAAGGAGGATGGGAATGGTCCCATAAAATCTAAGCCCCACATATCGAATATTTCCACTTCCATAATGTTTGAAAGTGGCATCTCATCCCGCTTTGATATGTTGCCCACTCTCTAACATCTATCACATTATAGCACAAAGTTTCGAGCATCCTTGAACAAACTTGTCCAATAGAACCCACATTCCAAGATATGAGCTGCCATCTTGTTCGGTCCATAGTTTCTTGTATAAACTGAACTATAACATTGATTTAAAACTTCGAGCTTTTCGTCTTCAGGGACACACCTGCAAATCACAATGTCAGCATAAATTTTATATAACACAGGCTCATCCCAAATATAGCAAGAACCTTGGAATAAGAAACACTTTCTTTGTTGATATGAGAGATCAGAAGGAAGAATACCACCTGAGAGGTAGTTTGCAATATTTACAAACTAAGGACGAAAAGGATTTTCTATTATCATTAAAGTCTCATAAGGAAAGTGCTCCTTGATTTCCTCTCCTTCTTCATGGTGCCTCCTTCAAGTAGTGATAAGTGGTCCGCTACAACATTTTTTGCTTCCTTCTTGTCTTTAATCTCAATGTTGAATTCTTGGTGCAAAAGTACCTACCGGATAAGTCTAGCCTTAGCGTCCTCTTGGAAAAGAGATAACTTAACGATGCATAGTCTGTAAAAACAATAACCTGTGAGCCCAAAAGATAAGAATGAGATTTTTCATATGCAAATACCACTGCAAGCAATTCCTTCTCAACAGTGGTGTAGTTTAGTTGTGCTCCCGTTAAGGTCTTACTTACGTAGTAGATGGCGTGCAACCTCTTCTCCTTTTTTTGGCCAATCTGGTGACGTCAGAATGGGTGTTGTTGTAAGTGCCTTCTTCAACCTATTAAAAGAATCCAAACAATCATCATCAAACACAAAAGGCACATCTTTAACTAATAAATTAGTCAAGGGTTTAGTAATAAGAGAAAAATCCTTGATGAATCGTCTGTAAAACCCTGCATGACCAAAAAAAGCTCAGATGCCCTTGATGTTAATAGGAGGTGGTAGCTTTTCAATCACTTCATTCTTAGCTCGATATACCTCAATCCTCCTATATGAGATCTTATGACTTAATACAATTCCCTCTTAGACCATGAAATGCACTTCTCCCAGTTCAAGACTAGACGAGACTCCTCGCATCTTTGAAGCACTCTGTCTAAATTAAACAAGCAATGATCAAAAGAATCTCGAAAGACAGAGAAGTCATTCATAAATACCTCCAAGAGGTTCTCTTTCATATCCAAAAAAAAAGGCCATCATGCACCTTTGGAATGTGGAAGAAACATTGCATAAACCGAAAGGCATCACCCTATAAGCGAAAATCCCATAAGGACAAGTAAAAGTGGTCTACTCCTGATCCTATGGGTATATAAACACCTTATTATATCCTGAGTATCCATCAAGAAAATAGTAAATTCATGGCTAGCCACCTTCTCAATCATTTGGTCCACAAAAGTTAAAGGGAAATGATCATTCTTGGTGCCCAAATTGAGCTTCCAGTAATCAATACACACTCTCCAACCTTTGATGGTCATAGTAGAAATCTTTTTACCTTTTTTATTCTCCATCGTTGTTAAGCCTACCTTCTTAGGGGCACATTATACTAGACTCACCCACTCACTATCTAAAATGAGATAAATGATCATCACATCCAAAAGCTTCACTACCTCCTTCTTCACAAACTCTTGCATGTTTGGATTTAACCTTCTTTGTCTCTCCCTCACTGTTTTACATCCTTCTTCTAGGTTAATCCTATGCATTACCACATTGGGGCTAATCCCCCTAATATTAGAAATTTGCTATCCCATGGCTTTCATCCTCTTCTTAATGGTCTCCACCACTTTCTCTTCTTGCTCACAATCCAATTTGTTGGAGATAATGATGGGTAGGGTATGGTTCTTACCTAAAAAGGTGTATCTTAAGTAAGAAGGTAAGGGTTTAAGCTCTAAAGTGGGTGGCTTAACAATGGAAAGTGGTGTGGGTGTAGTTGTTCTCTCCAACTTCTCCTTCTCAACTACCTCACATAATTCCTCTTCCCTCACACTCTCATCCCTGTATACTTCAATAACTTCATCAACTTCCTTCACACATTCATCCACAACATCAATCTTCATACATGCAGTACCATCCATTGAATTTAGACATGTTAAATTCAACCTGCTCATCACCAATTCTCAAAACAAGTTTTCCTTCATGCACTTCAACTAATGCCTACCAATATTCTTAAAGGGCCTACCCAAAATCAATGGACAATTTCTATTGGCTTCAAAATCTAACACAATAAAATCAACAGGAATGATAAATTTATCCACTTTTATCAACACATCTTCTACAACTCCAAATGGCCTTTTGATGGATTGATCCGCAAGCTAAATGAGCATGGATGTTAGCTTGACCTCTCCTAATTCTAATTTTGTAGCGCCCCCTCATCGTAGGGTACACGACGGGAACCCGAGGGTCTCTCCAACGAATATCCCACGATAAAGGTGCACCACCAGAACATTTCTACTAATAATCCTCATGGCATCGCGATAATGT
>JANZXV010000210.1:11930970-11941791 GCA_027576455.1 Erythroxylum roigii
GATTAAACAGGATCCTTTTGGTAAATTTGGCAAAATTGGCAATATTCAAACAATACAACAACAACCTATTACCGACGGTTCGGTCGGTAGTTTGAACACACTTTTGCCGACGGACCGTCGGCAAATGACAACCCTCACTTTCGACGATTCGGTCGGCAATCAATCCTCAATTTGCCGACCGACCGTCGGGAAATTGCATTCTTAACTTCCGACGATTCGGTCGGCAATCAACACTCAATTTGCCGACGGTCGGTCAGCAAATGGAACTCTAAGAAACCGATAATTCGGTCGGCAAACACATCGATCTTTACCGACGCTTCGATCGGACATGTTTACCGACCGAACAATAAATGGTCGGTAAAAATTAGCGACTGTGCGATCTCTGACCAACGGCTCGGTCGCCCATGTGGGTCGGTAACTTATATTACCGACCAAAAAAACGCCTATTCGATCGGTAATTTCGGTCAGTGTTGGTCATTTTTCTTGTAGTGTATCTCTAAATTTATATCTTGTCAATCTGTTAGGTATGCTTGAGTTAAAGAAAATGCAATCAAATACTGATAAAAAACTTCTCTAGGTTTTTCAAGTCAGTGAAGAAATTGTACGATATTGCACCTATGATCGACCACCTGATTATTTCAGGAGATTTTTAGATCAATTATCTAGCTAAAGCAACGTATGATGCCTTACACTTTGATTATTAGAATCATTGTAATGTTTTGTTTCCATTTTTTACTTTACAAAATGATTTTGTTTTGAAACTTCTATATGTTCAATGATGCTATCAACTTATTGAACTAAATGTGTAAGTAGTCATTTACTAAACGAATTGACCGACAACATGCTTATTTTTCAAGTTTCTTTCTTTAATAGATATACCTCTTTAAAAGATTGTAACCATTACATCATTATCCAATTAGTATGTGGCTTGTTCCAAGCAACTAGTATACTTTATCCTTTTGAAACTTAAAATAACATGTCTTATGTCGAAAATAGATGGAAGGCTAGGGAGATTTAATTGTAGCGCGTGCCTTGTATTAAACAAAGTGTTTGTTTTATACCTCAATAATGAAGTGTTTGTCTTGTATTAATTGCCTCTAGGCTTAACGTAACATTGATATTTGCATGTAGGTAAACGGAGATGAATGGCTAAGATGTGAAATTAACTATGGTTTATAATGGGAAGGTTGTATATAGAGAAAATGTTATAAGAAGGGTTTCTTAGACAGTTGTAGAAGTAGGAAGAAATGGAGGTAGTTTTTAGAGAAAGACCTGGATCTAAAAGATGGAGGTTGATGGGCAGTGATTTCAAATCAAAAAAAGGTTCAGTCTAAACTTTATATACTTTTATAATATAAAGATGCTCATATTAGTTATTTACTAATTTTTTTTAATTGAATGTTACATAGGGGTCTTTGAGGAGGCACTTGGCAGGCAACTCCCAAAGGTTGAAATAAGGCTTTCTGTAAGACATATATTTGCTAATTGGAAAAGGAAGGATCACAAAGGTCTCGAATTGCAAAGTCTATAATGGAAATGTTGTAAGTCATCTAATGAACCTGAATTACATTTATATTTAAAGGGGTTGGATGCTCATAGGGATTTGCCAAAATTTTCAAAAAAATTGTGGTTTAGAGCTTATTTCAACACATCATTGAAGTGTGATATTATGGATGATAATCTTTGTGAAGCATTTAATGGAAGTTTTATTGAAGCTCAAACAAAGAACATTATACGAAGGTTTGAGTAAATTATAGTGCTTATGACGAAGAGATTGGTCAAGAATAGAGACATGGAAAATAAATGGGTAGATGAAATAAGTCTAAGAATAAAAACAAAGAATTAACAAGTGTTGATTATAAACCTGAGAGTAATGGTACTGGTGGGTTTGAAGTAATGCAAAAAAGATTTAAGCATGTTGTCATATGTGGTTACAGAAGTTGGGAAGTTTTAAAAATTCTATATTCACGTGCTATTGCTGCCAACGAGTATAATAATGAATTGCCTAAAAAATATGTATCACATTGGTTTATGAAGGATAAGTATTTACAGGCTTATTAATATATGATGGGACTAGTTCAATGAGAGAAATTTTGGCTAAAACTAAACACGAGCCACCATTACCACCTCCATTTCGAAAAATGCTAGGTAGGACCATAATAATAATAAAAGAAAGGAGAATTGGGAGAATTCTACCACATGCAATAAGTTGTCAAGGCCTGGGAAAAGAAAATGAACTTACCAAACATGCCTCAAACAATGACATAACAAAAAAAAATCTAGTGACAAGTTTGTCACAACAAGTTTCAATTGAAGGTCTTGTCAGTTTGACTGTGAAGGTCTTGTCAGTTTGACTGTAAGTTAACACAATAATTTCAACATTGGTTATTTATGTCTTAATTATACATCTTGATCATTTTTTTCTTTTCTATATGCAGACTACATGTAATGTCAAAGCAAGATCTATTATTATAGAATCAAGTCAACCACCAATATTAAAACCAAGTAAAAGAAAGAGATCAGTTCGTAGATATGGAATGTTATGAGGTGAGGCTCCTGAACCACCAATGTCAAGATGAGTTACAGGTATTAATTTGGGTTTATGAATTAATTTTAAAATTTTGGTCATTTTTTAATTATTTATTTCTACTTTAATTAGGAAACAACTAATCCAAGAATGAGGAAGACAAGGCCAAAACTATCAAAGACTATATAATATGTTATAACATTGACTTTTGAATCATTTGGGATAATGATTTTGGTTGGTATAACAACTACTACCTTTATGATTTTTGTATAGCAACTACTATCTTTATGATTTTTGTAACACCCCACTCCCACGTGACCTGAACCTGATATCATTGGTGATATCCAAGTCCGTGCCCCGTGAGGGTGGCGTACTACATCAGTCAGTTAAAACTCAGTATAACATTTTTTATGCACTCGTATGCGCGGAACAGACAGTAAACAATCTGAATAAAAACTTTCAGTTAATACAATCATTTTCAGTTATTACAAACAGTCAACAATAATTTACAAAAATCATTTAATGTACAAATAACAGAACCACATAGGCCCATTACAAAAACAAAGTATCATGTTGGAATACAATTCTATTGGACACTAATGCAGACGCGAACTGATCCCGACCTCTATCCTTCACTTGCCTACGGTAGACATACTCCCGTGTCAAACGGGGTATTCTTCAAGACCTGAAAAATAGATGCAAAATTTTGGTAAGTTTTTGCGAACTCAGTGAGGAACCATCATCGATGGTTCGCCCAATTCATGCATCACACAAACAATGTACAGTAATAATAATCACAGTAATAATACAGTCAGCGGTACCATATCATCATATACAGCAAGAAAAAGGCATTTCAGGTATTCAGTTATTCAGTCCAGTATGTATGCAATGCACATGTGACACTTTCCCAGTTTATTACCGTGTTGTGACCGAGTGCTTAATCAGTAAACAGTGTTCAGTGGACGCTTGGCATCTAGGGAGTAGGACTCCCTTCGAGCTCGAAGTTCTTTTTCAGTATCAGTATCAGTATCAGTGGCGACTCTGGTCACAACTATTGTTATTATCAGTTTATGCATTGATGCATATGTTCACTTTAACAGTCAGTATAAACAGCCGGCCCCAGTAGAGGCAACGAAAAGCAGTACAGTGTAGCAAGCAATACACAATGTGCACCTCGAGAACATTTCAAGCAGTTAATCACAGTATCACAGTAATCGCAACCAATTCACGTTCATATAGCACAATACCAGTCACAATTCAGCAGTAACAGTACAAGCCATTCATGTATCAAAATGTCACACAGTAAAAGCAATTCAGTTCACAGAATCACAACCAGATACACTTCTATGTCAGTTTTCCCAATTCATCGGACCACCTGTCCGGAATCCAGTCATAAACAATCACAACCCTAATCCCTCCATTATTCTCCACAGTAAACATATAATAATTGAGTGAACCAACTAGGTTACTCACCTGTACTTCCGGGCCGAAATCTGGAAGTCTCAGTGACACTGGAGGATTGACGCTCCAAAAGTGCCTCTATAACAGTGACAGTATAAAAAGATATGATCAAGTGCTCAATCAGAACTATTTCAATGCACATGTAACACTTAAAATGGGTACAATGCATGTTCATGATATTCCCAGCCTTAATCCAATATTTTCCATCATAAAAATTCGTATAAAAATTAGAAATCTAACGGCACTGACAGTGCTTAATTCGGACCTCTATAGGTCCAGAAATCAATAAAACAGTGATTAAATAACCATTTCCCGGATACCCATCAATTATCCGTCCAAAAATTCCCAATTTTTGATAAAATGAAATTAAATATTATACGAATCCGATGCCTCAAGAATTAGGTCAATCGGACGTCGGACGGAAATGATATGAGCAAAAGAAGCTCAAAACCAATTAAATTAAAAAAAAGAAAACCTATCTCTCGCGACGTCGCACTCGTGAGTGCGAGACGTTGAACTCGCGACGCGCGTGTGGCTACAATAAGCCACTAGCGATCGCGAGCCACTACTTAAATCGATCAGCTCGCGAGATGCTCGCGGCCGCGAGCCACTGCCTTCTTCCTTCACCTTTTTTTCCATTTTTCTAACCAAATTTCAATTACTCATAACTCTTTGCACATAATTCAGAAAATTATAAACCATATGTTGTTGGAAAGGTTATGAAAAACTCTACAAGTTTCATGTAGAACACGAAAATCAATTTCACCCCTAAGGGTGTCAAAAATCCAATTAAAGCTACTGCCCAGTCAATGCCTCTCAAACAGTGCAGTGTTTTTCTAAAATCTATAATTTCTCAGTTCTTCAGTCTCAAATTGCCAAATAAATACCAATAGAAAGATCAAAACAATACCTACAACTTTCGTCACAATATGAAATCAAATTCAATGGCTAACTAGGTCAAATAATTCAGTGAATGCTGCTGCCCTTGAAAGTACTCAATCTGGACAGTCATTTTCAAAACAGTATATCTCCTTGCACAAATGTCAAAAAAATCACTACCTTATACCCACGAAAAGATAAAACACAGTACTACACTATTCATGAAGGGCTTCAAAGCCAATTCCATTTCTAACTAAGTCAATTTCTGCCACGAAGGTGGCTGTCCTGTTGACTTGCCAATGACCTACATTCAGTCCATTCTTTGAAAATTCATAAGTCCCAATTCTGTTATCTACAAATTACATGCTATATATCATTTTCAAGATAATTGCTTCCTCTACAACTTTTCAGAAGAGCATTTAGGCCAATTCAATTAACAGAATTCTCTAAAATTGTTCCCAATCAGAATGGTCACAAAACCTACACTGATTGCTAGGTTTCGCCAATTGCACAAAATCAGTCCATAGTCAACAATTCATATCTCCCAATATACAGATCAAAAAATTGCAAAATCAGTGGCAATGGAAAGCTAACTTGATAGGATTCAACTTTCATGAAGACCAGTTTCACTAATTCCCTCTACATAAACCTAGAAAAATCACCAAAGTTCAGATGACTACTTTCGGATACTGTTCATATAGTACATACCATTAACTTTCCAAGCCAAAATTCAGCCTCTTAAGGCTAAAATTAGACAACACCTATTTCACAAGAAATTGTAGTCAATTAACTAAAGTTTCATTTGGCACAAACCTCACCTCATTTTCATACCTACACAATTATTTATGATCAAAATAGTATACCAGGTCAAAACCAAATTTTCCAGCTTTGTTCCTAAGTTTAGATCCTATTACTTCCAATGCCAATAACACATCAATGAACATCTAGAAATCAGTCACAAGTTCATTCCAACTCTTAATTACATACTAAATCACAAAATGGCAGCATCTTGTTCAATTGTCGTTCCTTAATCAATCATTCCATTCATTAAAAGCATAAGTAAAGCTTAAACCATAACTTACCTACTCAAGCCTTCCCTCTTCACTACTACACCAACCTCTCCACTTTCTCTATTTTCTAGACCTCATACACGGTATCATCATGGTAAGGAGGTTGGAGGTTTAAGCTTATAAGCAAGCAAGGAAGAACACTTAAGGTTGGAGGAGAAGATAGTAGCAACTAAGTGAAACCAAAGAAGAAAATCGATGAGAAGGAAGAGATGGAGTCTTCGGATGGAATGAAGAATAATTTAAGCTAGAAACTCATCTTTATTTCATTCCTTCTTTTAAGACACCGAAATGCATAGGATAAGAACAATAAAACATTAAATGAAGTGGATATGTGGCAATCACATATTTGTCCACTTAAAAGAGGAAAAGTCAAACTATCATTCAAAGTTTTGAAAAAAATAACACAAATACCAAGCAATTTCAATCCAAATTAAGGGTCCATTTTCGGTCCCAACCAAAAAAAACATATTCAATAATCCCAATTGACAGTACTTTTCACTCCCGAAAATCAACCGGTTCGCCACTTGTCAATTTTTTTCCAGTCCGGGAATTTTCTCCGAAAAATTTCAGAACAATTCCTTAAAATCCCTTAAAATATAAAACACATAATGGATTACTTCAATAAATTTTTTAAACACTATTTTTACATTAATCACAATAAAAGTCCATTTAGGCCCAATACTGGGAAATAATCATGAATGCATGTATAGTTATTTCATGTGCACAAATTCACTGTTTACAAATATCAGTATGTATGAACAATTCCAAATCAGTCCTAATCACTCTTACCCCTAGCCAATTTTCTATTTTACCCTTCCCGTCGAGGGTAGGATGTTACATGCAATATCCTCCAACTCTTCTTGCAATTCTTCCCCTAACTCTTCGATCATTCCTTGTGCTTCCCCTTCCAATAAATCTGTACAAATAATAGAAGAATCTTTAGCATCAGAAGAATAAATATCAATAAAATGACAAGAGTCAATAGTAGAAGGATGTTTCATAGCATTAAACGCATCAAACACTAGTTCTTCATCTTAAAGTCTCAAGATGAGCTTTCCATGTCACACATCGATGTTGATCTGTGCAGTGGCCATGAACGGTCTCCCAAGAATGATTGGGATGTCTATATCTTCCACCATGTCAAGGACTAAGAAATCCACCGGAAAGATGAACTTCTCGACCTTGACCAATACATACTCAATGATTCCCCTCGAATAAGTGATTGACTTATCTGCCAGCTGAAGCGAAATAGTAATGGGTTTGGGATCTGCCAATCCTAACTTCCTAAAAATAAAAAGAGGGATTAAGTTAATACTCACACCCAAATCCATTAAAGCCTTATTTATATAACATAAGGAATAGTAAAACTTCCTGGATCTTTAAGCTTCGGTAGTAACTTTCTCAACAATATGGCCGAACACTCCTCATTTAACTTTACCATGGCATACTCCTCAAGCCTCCTCTTATTAGACAAAATTTCTTTCAAAAACATAGCATAAGAAGGCATCTGCACTATGGCCTCATCAAAAGGAAGTTTTATATGCAACTTTTTAAATATCTCGAGAAAACAACCAAATTGCTTGTCTATTTGTGTACCTTTCAACCTTTAAGGATAAGGAATTCGAGATCTTACCGGATGTGTGATGGGGTCAGCAAATAACCTTGGATGATCCTCCTTTGTAGCTGGTGCTTCCTTGGCCTCCTTACCACTCTCTCGACTATCTTCTTCTTCACTCTTTTTCACTTCTTTATCCGTCTGCTTCTTCTTAAATTCTTCAAGTTGTCTGCCACTCCTTAATAAAATTTCCTTTGCATGTTCTCTTGGGTTGGCTTCAGTAGTGTTAGGCAATGAACTCGAAAGTCTTTCCTTTAACAGACTTGTAATCTAGCTTATCGGATTCTCCAACAGTTTGATAGAAGATTCTTGGTTCTGCATCCTAACCTCGGTAGCGGAGATATGTGTCGAGAGTAGCTCTTCGAGATTAGATTTCTCTAGTGGCGTAGGATTAGGAGCCTTGAAACCCGGAGGTGGCTGTCTCTGAACATTGGATGACTATGGTTGTGCCACCTGAACGTTCCGCCAAGAGAAATTTGGATGATTGCTCCACCCCAGGTTGTAGGTATTAGAATATGGGTCCCCTCGCTGTCTGTTATAATTGCCCACATAATGGGCCTCTTCTGTCTCTTGAGAAAAAGGATTCCCGACTTGACACTCAGAAGATGCATGGGAATCTCCTCTACAATGCTCGCAAATAGCACAACTCCTTAATGAAGAACTAGCTCCTCCTCTCACACTGTGCACTAGATTATCTAGTTTCTTTGTCAAAACATCTATCTGAGCTGATAAAGCCACTGTATTGTCTACTACACGAGCTCTTGTAGGTCGTTTGGGATGCCTTTCTATTTGATACTAAAAACTGCTAGTGGCCATCTCATCAATCAACCTGTAGGCCTGATCTGACGTCTTCCTTATTAAACTACCTCCTGCTGTAACGTCTATGGTACTTCTAGTCAATGGGGTCATTCCTGTATAAAATGTTGGGCCCCGATTCGCATTAAGCTTGTTTAAATTATTTTGAGGTTTTAGTTTGATTATTTTGAATTTTGGTTGGAATAAATTGAGGATTTTTTTGCTTAAGTTATGATTATTTTAATAAAGGGATTTAGTGAATTTCGATTTGGTGAGAAATTATTATCTTGTGATGCATTGTTAGTATTAAAAAAAATTTCATGAATTGAGGATCCTATGAATTTAGGTTATTGAGCTTAAATGGAGGGAGTAAATTAAATGAGAGTTTTATTAAATTGTTAGAATTTAAAAAGAATAAGTGGGTATAAGGACCATTAGGATGTTATATATGTTTTAAGGTTTAAAGTAAATGAAATGGGCTTTTAGCCTTTGAGATATCTTTTAAAAGAAGAAGAGCCTCTTACATGGCATGTAAATAAAGAAGAAAGGAAGCCCAAGGATAGGGTCCATTTGAGTTGCAATTTAAGGAGAGAGTAAAAGATATTAGCTTAGGTTTTAGTTAGTTTAAGACATTAGAAAGGAGGAACTTGGGCTTGTGGGCTTAAGTAATATGTTAGTATTTAGCTAGTTAGTGAAATAAAAATCAAGACTTAAGTCTTGTGAAAGGAAGAAGCAAGTAGTCGTATGGCTTTAGTGAGGAGGGATGGACGAAAATTCTAGAATAAGGAGAGGTGTCGTTTTTAGCTTGGTTTTAAGTTAGAAATAAAAGACCCACGAAGTTGCTAGAGGAAAGAAAGGAAGCTCGTCGTTCTCACCAAGAAGAGAAGAGCAATGGTGATTTCGGCCAAGCTAAGGAGAAGAAGAAGAAGATAGTTAGTGGGTTTCCAAGGGTTTTATGCAAGAAGAAAGTGTAAAGGAAGAAGCTAACCTCCATTGGAGTCAAGAAGAGTGATGTCGTGGGTTTCACCTAAGGTAGGGGATTTCGAATTTCTTGGCTTTATTGCTTGGGTTTCTCTTTTCTTGCTTAAAGATGGTGATTTAAAGAATGATTTATGAAAGAACAAGGAAAAGAAGAGTTATGGAAGTTAAGCTAAAATCTGATTTTTCGTAGGTTTCTTATAGGTTAGAGGATTTTCGAATTTTGTGGGTTTCATGGATGAGTTTTGATGCTAATGGTTGAGATAAGGTTTGGGTAAGGTTAGATGGAATGAATTTCATGTTTTCCCTTTTCTTTAAAATTTCAGCATGTTGATCTTTTGGTAAGTCATGGGTTTTTGTTAGAATTTTTGCCTTTCTTGCTTAAAAAGGAAAGTTTAAGAGGTTTTGTTAAGAGTAAAAGGAAAGAAGAAGAGTATGGGAAGCTTGGAAAAAAATCAGCATGTGTGAATGGCCCTAGAGTTTAGGAATTTCGAAAATTTTGCTTAGTTTGGAGAGGGGTCTTGGTTGTTATAGTATAAGGAAGGTATAGGAAAGGTATAAGTGAGATTATGTAAGGTTAAAGTCAAATGTTTCCATGCTTTCAAATTTTCCAGCATGTGATCTTATGTTAATTAAGGTTTTTATGCTTTGATTAAGGGTCAAATAAGGTAATTGGAGGTATAGGGAAGATTAGGTTAGTTGAAATGGAAGTTTTTCCATTCTTTTTAAAATTCCAGCATTGCTATTTTATGTTAAATTGTGATTATTTGTGCTTTTGAAGGTGAATTGAGACATTGAAGGAAAAAGGGAAAGAAGAGGGGTTATGGAGGTTTAAGAAAATCAGAACTTATGGGTCTCTTTAAGGCATGAGATTGTTGAAAAGTTTGATTCATGTGAGAAGGTTTTGATGGTTATCGTTTAGGAATGGCATAGGCAAAGTTAAGTAGGTTTCAATGCAAGTTTCGTTATTCTTTAAAATTTCAGCATTTCTATCCTATGTTAAATTAGGATTATTTTGTGTTTGATGAAGGTGAATTGAGGAAATTAAGGAAGAGCCAAGGTATATTGACCAATCCTAGAGCTAAAGGAATTAAGGTGGGTAATACGTTTATATTTTGAATTTGAGGCCAATTATGTGATTTTGAAAAATCAAGAAACAAAGTAGTTGGTTGAACATTAAGATTTTTGAATGACTAAATCAAATGTTTTTGAAATGATTTGAAATTATCATTATCTGAAATGGTTCGAAAAATTTGAGAAAATTGATGCTCATTCGATTAATTCGAAAGTGTTGCATTCTTTGTGTGATTGGATTATGTAATGTGAATGTTATGTGAAATTGTATATGCCATTTTGTGATATGGCATAATATGCGAAAGTTAAGTTTCGACATGTGCCTTCGGGCAATCCGATTTCCAAGCATGAATTATATGATTATGTGTTTTGTTTGGGCGAGAGAGTAACGTCCTGTTAGTCACGTGCACGTCGACGTATAG
>JANZXV010000210.1:11951289-11967087 GCA_027576455.1 Erythroxylum roigii
ACGTCAAGGCATATCAAGAGTCTTCTAGAATAAGTTACCAGCTGTAACTCACTCTTACCGTCACTGTTAACTCTTACGATCTTTTTATATGGGTTGTGACATGTCAGACGGCTAATCACATAACATAACCAAACTTCGTCTTACTTCTATCGTCTTAAAACTTCTTCTTACTTCTATGGTCTTAAAACTTCGTCTTACTTCTATCATCTTAAATCTTCGGCTTACACATATCGTCTTAAAACTTCGTCTTGCAACTTCGTCTTACTTTTATCATAAAACATTTTATCGTTTTAAAACTTTGTCTTACTTCTATAGTCTTAAAACATCATATTACTTCTATCGTCTTAAAACTTCGTCTTACTTTTATTGTCTTAGTTTCCTTCTACAACATCGCCACTTATAAAGATTATAACTTTTTACTCAGATGTCCAAATTTTTCATACCATATATCGTCTACAACTCCCAAGAAAGCATCTTTACTAACATCTATCCAGATTATGCTTTTGTTGAGGGTTCTACAATGCTTGATGTCAACACATATCAAGAGTGCTCTAGAATAAGTTACAAGCTGTAACTCAATCTAAATCGAACCTGGAATACTAGACATGCTACTCTCAACAAAGGAATGCAACTAGAGGGATCTGACCATCAATGTTCGCGAGAATGGATTCCTTGTGAAGTAAGTTTGGAGGGTGTGGACACACTTGCGCGAATTCGGGTAACAGCTACGTGTCAAACGGCTAATCACATAATATAACCAAACTTCGTCTTACTTCAATCGTCTTAAAACTTCGTCTTACATATATCATCTTAAAACTTCGTCTTACTTCTACCGTCTTAAAACTTCGTCTGACTTTTATTGTTTTAGTTTCCTTCTAGAACATCGCCACTTATAAAAATCATAACTTTGTACTCAGATGTCCAAATTTTTTACACTCAGTGAATATTTTCCAGATCACTACCAATCTTATTTCTATTATTATTAAAGAAACATGATAATTATTAATAAAAACAATATACGGAAAAAGTTTGGCATTTTACAAATTACAGGGTAATTATGATTACAATTCTAATGAAAAATCAATGCGAACTCATTCAATTGAAGTCTGTCACACTGAACTCGATTACTACCTCTAAGATTGTTGCATCAGCTCCCACCAACTACTAGATCGAATCCAGCAAAGATGCTGATGAACTCCTCCAACCGCTCACCATTCAGTTGCTGTATATCAGTCACCTTCAGGCAAAATTCCACTTATACCATTGTTAAAGACTGCGATTTGATTGTTGGCATGGCAAAAGGTGACATCGTGGTACTAAATCTTTAATCTTTCCTTACGACAAAACTACAATTACTATGAACAATGGTGTAAGAAGAATTTTCCCCGAAGCCTTATTGGTCAACCCATGCAACAATCTTACAGGTAGCAATCTCCGCACTTCGTCTTATTTTTCTCTTTGCGCTTTATCTAATTTTTGTAAAACTTCATCTTACTTTTATCATCTTAGTTTCCTTCTAGAACATGGCCACTTATAAAGATCATAACTTTTAACTCAGATGTTCAAATTTTTCACACTCAGTGAACATTTTCTAGATCACTACCAATCTTGTTTCTATTGTTGTTAAAGAAACATGATAATTACTAATAAAAACATTACACGGAAAAAGTTTTGCGTTTTACAAATTACAGGGTAATTAGTCTTACAATTCTAATTACAAATCAATGCGAACTCATTCAATTAAAGTCCGTTACGCTGAACTCAATTACTACCTCTAAGATTGTTGCATCGGCTCCCACCAACTACCAGATCGAATCCAACAAAGCTACAATTACTATGAACAATGGTGTAAGAGGAATTTTCCCTAAAGCCTTATTGGTCAGCCCATGCAACAATCTTACAGGTAGCAATCTCTGCGCTTCGTCTTGTTTTTCTCTTCGCGGTTCGTCTGATTTTTGCTTCTATGCTTCGTCTTACTTTTGCAAACATCAATTTAAAATGAATTCAGTGATCCTTATCCGAAGAAACCACTCAGAAACAAACCGTCATCCCCTTGATGTCATTTCCAAATCGCATTAAATTTCGTACATAAATTGCGTAATCCTTCTTGGAATAAGGAATTGGAGACAGGTGCGATTTTCGGTCGTTCGATATTTCTTCTCGCCATCTCAATCCGCATCTTTATGTTACAGATTATATACCTTACAGATCCACTTCTATTTAACCTATTTAATGTAGCAGTCATCATTTAACACAACGTAATTTATTCTTGAAAATCCAACATTCAGATGTCTTCCTCTTCTCTACACATGTAAACCTTTTTTTTTATGTTTCTCTAGCAAAATCACTTCTGTTTCACTGTACCATCTTTGAATTTTGCCCCTCATTTAATGCAACGCAATGATCCATTTTAGCGTCGATTATTCAAAAGTTGCTAATAAGCCACATCCAAATTTCTACCCTACTAGACGGTCCGTTAAACTTCTATCGTCTTAAAACTTAGTCTTACTTATATCGTCTTAAAACTTCGTCTCACTTCTATCGTCTTAAAACTTTGTCTTACTTTTATCGTCAAACGTTTTATCTATAAATTATGTAATGCTTCTTGGAGTAAAGGAATTGGAGAGACGTGTGATTTTCCCTCGTTCGATATTTCTTCTCGCCGTCTCAATCCGTATCTTTACTTTATAGATTTTATACCTTACAGATCCACTTCTATTTAACCTATTTAATATAGCAGTCATCATTTAATACAACGCAATTTATTCTTGAAAACCCAACATTCAGATGTCTTCCTCTTCTCTATACATGTAAACCTTTTTGGAATTCTTCCCCTCATTTAATACAGCGCAATGATCCATTTTAGCCTCGATTATTCAAAAGTTCCTAATAAATCACATCGAAATTTCTTCCCTACCAGATGGTCCTCTAAACTTCTATCGTCTTAAAACTTCGTCTTACTTATATCTTCTTAAAACTTCGTCTTACTTCTATCGTCTTAAAACTTCGTCTTACTTTTATCGTGAAATATTTTATCGTCTCAAAACTTTATCTTACTTCTATCGTCTTAAAACTTCGTATGGCTTCTATTGTCTTAAAAGTTCGTCTTACTTTTATCGTCTTAGTTTCCTTACTGAGATGTTCAAATTTTTCACACTCAGTGAACATTTTCCAGATCAATACCAATCTTGTTTCTATTATTATTAAAGAAATATGATAATTATTAATAAAAACATTACAAGGAAAAAGTTTGGCATTTTACAAATCACAGGGTAATTATGGTTACAATTCTAATTACAAATCAATACGAACTCATTCAATTGAAGTCCGTTATGTTGAACTCGATTACTACCTCTAAGATTGTTGTATCGGCTCCCACCAACTACCAGATCGAATCCGCCAAAGATGCTCATGAACTCCTCCAAATGCTCAGCATTCAGTAGCTGTATATCAGTCACCTTCAAGGAAAATTCCACTTACACCATTGTTAAAGACTACGATTTGATTCTTGGTATTGCATAGAGATGACGTCGTCGTACTAAAATTTTCATCTTTCCTTGCGACAAAGCTACAATTACCATGAAGAATGTTGCTTGAGTTCAGATGATCAAATCGTAGTTTTAACAATGGTGTAAGAGGAATTTTTCCCCGAAGGCTTATTGGCCAGCCCATGCAACAATCTTACAGGTAGCAATCGAGTTCAGCGTGATGCTTTTTTCTCCGCGCTTCGTCTGATTTTTGCTTCTCCGCTTCGTCTTACTTTTGCGAACATCAATTTAAAATAAATTCAGTGATCCTTATCTGAAGAAACCACTCGGAAACGAACCGCCATCCCTTTGATGTCATTTCTAAGTCATATTAAATTTCATTTATAAATTGCATAATCCTTCTTGGAGTAAACGAATTGGAGAGAGGTGTGATTTTCGGTCGTTCGATATTTCTTCTCACCGTCTCAATTCGTATCTTTACTTTACAGATTATATACCTTACAGATCCACTTCTATTTAACCTATTTAATGTAGCAGTCATCATTTAATACAACGCAATTTATTCTTGAAAACCCAACATTCAGATGTCTTTCTCTTCTCTACACATGTAAAACAAATTTTATGTTTCTCTAGCAAAATCACTTCTGTTTCACTGTATCATCTTGGAATTTTTCCCCTCATTTAATGCAGCGCAATGATCCATTTTAGCCTCGATTATTCAAAAGTTGCTAATAAGTCACATCGAAATTTCTTCCCTACCAGATGGTCCGCTAACCCCTCTATATTGAAACTTGTAAACTTTTTTCCTCTAACTTCAATCAAACATTTTCTCCCTCGAAACTCAACTTCACTCAACTGCCCTCTTCTTTTGCCTTCTTGTTTAACCTAAATACATCAGATCCTCCATTCCAGAAAGATAAAAACAGTGAAAGTTACGTCTTCTATTTCAACAAACAAAGAACAACTATTCATATTAGTGAGCCATTCTTTTGTCCATTACTTTTTTTCCCAATTTTTTATATTTATTATTTCAATAAAATTGTTTCTTTATCTCCTGCTTATTACATTTTTTCCAATTTTTTTCACTATCCCCTTAAAATTTTTTCCTCGTCTTATTATTCTGACTACATTTACACTCATTTTTTAAAAGATTCCGTGCTTATTCTCTGGTACATTCTTCCACTGCTGAGGTATGATTATAATTATTTTGTCTCAATTGTTCTTGACTCACTTGACATATTTCGGTATATCTTAAACCAAATTAAACAATATAGAACTGATGATGAATCAGTTCTAGTTTTTACCGTGTATATGTATCAGAACAAAAAATCTTAAGTGGTCAATAAAGTTACGAAATAATTTTGACATTTATATACTGATTTGTTAATTTTAATGGCAGATATGAATTTCAACTATTTCGAGCACAAAAAATATTTGAAGAATGCCATAAAAGAGGCATATGATCGTCAAAATGAACTAGATGAATTATTTATTAGATACCATGCATGAAATAAAAAAGCACATAATAGTTCACATGCTCTTCGCTATATTGAGATATATGAAATTGCTCAAATGATACAGATGGTCAACACTCTAAAACAAGTAGCTATCCTTCCATAGTAGACAATTTTATGAGAGACAAATTAAAAAGTATATAGATTAATAAGCTATCTTTATACTACAAATGTTAGCACTAGACATGTAATTAAAACTTTGTTTTGTTTCCCATTTCAATTTGAATTAATGCACCGGACATTTTTACTGCATATTTGCACAGAATTACTCTGCTATTATAATATATATTACTACTGTGGTACGACCGCTGTACCGCAGCCGAGTCGCATAAACAGGAAAATATTACTTACGAACATGTAATGAAATTCAACCCATCACTTGGGTTTGATTCACTGACTGATTTGGAAGATTTACTCCATTCGCACGTTGTACAGTGATTTAAAATGAAAGACAACAGAATAGATACACATTACACCTACAAAAAGTATGTACAGTGACCAAGTGATCAAATTCCATGGAGATCTTTGATGCAAAATATGGCAATTACAAGCACATTACACAGAGGATCATAGTAAGAGCTAAATCATTTTTGATAGACACAGTTGCAATTCAGAACTTTCCACTACTAGAGCAATAACTGAGCAATGAAGGTTAAGATGTGAGGTCACTATTCCTTATGGTGTCTGTAATTGTCACTCCGATGATCTTTTTCTGTGTTTTTGTTTCTCTAAATCTTGTGGATGAATTCCCAGACCCCGTTGGCAACCTTGTTACAGCTGCTTGTGTGGTCTTCACATTGTATGTAAGTTGTTCCTCTTTTTCTAACCTAGAAATGTCTTACTGCTTTATTGGTGTTAGGCCAAAGAAGACGTTCATATCCAGTGAAGTGAGATATTCAATAAAACGTTAACTAAAAGGTGGTAAGCCTAAATTGCTTTGTGATTCTTTGTATTATCTATGCAAATGGTTCAAGGCAGAAACGAACTCTTTTTCTGGATCATTTCCCAATACCAAAAATTTTGGACGTGGAAAAATGATTTGCACAAATAAAATGAGAATTCTGAAGTTTACCCTCCTTGTTAATACTTCAACATTCGTTTTTTTATTTGATCATGTTTTTGTGGAATTGTTAATTCAGGTTATTCTTTTTCTCTTCATTACATCTGTAAGAGATCCAGGCATCGTTCCATGCAGCGATCATCCTCCAGAAGATGATGGCTCAAGTGTCTGTTCAGATTGGCCTGGAGTTCATGGTCCTGGTCAGGGTTTACCACATATGAAAGAGAGTGTGATCAATGGTGCGGTAGTCAAGGTCAAATATTGCCAAACATGCATGCTGTATATCGGCCACCACGATGCTCTCATTGCTCCATATGTAAAAATTGTGTTGAACATTTCGATCATCATTTCCCATGGGTGGGTCAATGTATCAGGAAGGTACAACCTGGACTGAAATTGCTTTCATTTATGCATTGTTCGATTCAATCTTGTCTAAATTGTGTTTTTGTCTTCAGGAACTTTCTTATTATCCTGCATTTACTTGCGATCTAGTTTTCCCTGCAAGTTCTGGAGGATGTGAGAGAGATGCCTTCCAACACTCATTTACTTTTATGTTCTTCACAAGTTACATCAGATAGCTTGGTTTGACATGCTTCTATTCTCTATCAACGTACCTTTACAAGCAAATGCCATCAAACTTTTTGCAGCGGGCCGGGAGACATAAATACATCTATTCTCTATCAACGTACCTTTACAAGCAAATGCCATCAAACTTTTTGCAGCGGGCCGGGAGACATAAATACAACTGATAGTTCTTTTCAATTATTTCAGGTGGTTTTGCTTTTCTATCTTTTCGATTAAACTTTTCTCCATCCAAGTAGTTGAAATGGGTAATTAAGTAAGTGCAATGTGTAAAAAAGCCATAGTGGGAGTGGGATAATTCTGTGAAACCAACCAAACAACAAGCATTTCTCATAAAGCTGCTGTCTACAAAGTCACTAAGAAGCAGATATAAAGATTCCAGGTCACGAGAGGTGTGAGTATGAAAAACCGAGGGGCTCGTCTCTAGCTCAGCATTTTCGACACCTTCCATGAAGCTGCCATGACCTACGACACTGCTGCTTGTAAGCTCTACGAGTCCGGCTCTCATATGCAAATTCATAAATGGCCGGGAAACCAAGCTCAGGCACTTCATGATAATCCCAGTTTAGCATGTCCCACGGTGTCGAGTGAGATGGTCAGATCAGATGTGATTAAGAGAGAAGTTTTATCGTAGGAAAGCGGTCCTGTATTAAAATAAATTAATATAAAAAGGCTTGTCATTATTAACCTGGAAAAGCTGACAACCGCCAGCTTTTTAATTATTCATTTATTTAATTTTTTCTGAGAATCTCAGAAGATATTTTTAAACCCTCCACGCAATTGTCAGAAGGTGATTTTTTTTTTTTTTAACTTTTTGTTGTTGGAGGTAAGGAAGAGTTTGTAAGTGTAAACCCCACCCCACCCCACCCATTGTTGTCTGTAACAAAAATCATATCCTTTTCAATGTTTTTCAGTTTCGTGATGGAGTGGCTGGGTTCTTCTCCCTTAATCAAGATCTCAGTTTTGAGTCTTGAGAATGGAATGACACTTGTAATTAAGAATTTTGTATTAAAAAAAAAAAATTTAGGAGGCGGCGAGTAAATTTGATTTTTTTAATAAATTAATTATTTTTAAATTTTAATAATTTTTTGAACTTACTGTTGTAATTAATGATGTGCGTAAACAATTTTCAAATCAGAGCAGAAAAGGACACCATGCAGGTGCCATGAAACAATCCACGTGTCAGACAGAGACAGGCTCTGCACAATATGGTATTACGTTTTGTACCTTTTTTGTTCTTCGAGCACTCTGTTTTACTTCCAACTGGTTAAGATCATCTGATACCTGGCCATCCATCAAAACTCTAGAAATTTATTATTATGCTGGTGCAATGCAAACTAATGCAACCAGAGTTTCTGTTTTCTAAACCTTTTTCATTTTCCTACCTTCTTTTATATATATTTATATTCTTAGAAGAGTGTGTCAATGCTGTTTTACTTGCCGCCTTAAAATTTGTGTACTGTTCTGCGCATACTTTTTTCTTCTTTTTTCACCGATGATCTTGGATAGAGAAGGGCAGGTGGCGAGGTTTCTTTGAACTAAATAGGGTCACTTGTCTTGTCTTGTCTTCGTTGTTGTGTTCATAAAGTACTCACTTGATGTACTAAGCATGTTTACTGGCGAGTCGCGTGTTCGACCTGGTGAGGTTTAGTGTGGGTTATTTCCGTGATTAAGTGTTTTATAAAGCCGCTAAACTGGGCACGAGTGACATTGTTGGGAAATTTGAAGGAGTGATCCTGTTCTACTTCCACTATTTTTTGAGGGTCATTTAGGAAAACCTCGGTTGTCTCTGCGACTTTCCTTGCTTTGTTGAAGGGTTTTAGATGGACGGGAAGGAAGGAACAAAAAACAGCGAGATCAGCATGGGGAAGAGAACGAACAATTTAGGAGAAATTGTGATAGCAATCTCTCACGAAGGCACTGCAGAAGCATGGGGAGACAAGAAACCGGCAAATGGATCTGCAGAAAACGACCAGGAATCTTTTTCTCAAAGCCAAAGCAGACCAAGTTCGCCTCGTAAGGAGTTGAACTCTGCTGCCCTTTCAAAGAGCTGTTATTCAATGGAGATTTCGGGGTTCAGCCCCAGCCCACCACATAAGTCCCCTAAAGTTCACAGTACCAGTGAAAACCTCATTATAAGGCCACTTGCTAGGTCGATCTACTCAAAACCCAAGTCAAGATTTGGAGAACCACCAATTCCAACAATGCTTGAAGATAGTAGTTTGAATCTGCAACAACTAATTGCTGGGAACTCACCTCATAATAGGTCTGCTTCTAGTCTGAGGATAAACTCTATAAGCTCCAAGGCACCCTCGATGCAATCGCCTGGAGGAACAGCTAATGATGAAAATGAGGAGGAGATGTACAAAACTATTGAACTGAGCTCAGCCAGGCGTAGCAGAGTAAGAACTAAGGTCGTGATACAGTGGGTTTCATTTGTGTGCATTTTGTGTTGCTTGGTAACTAGCTTGACTATTGAGAAATTTGAGAAGATTATAATATGGGGTTTAGAGTTTTGGAAGTGGTGTGTGCTTGTGTTGGTAATATTCTGTGGCCTATTGGTTACTAATTGGTTTATGCATTTTGTTGTGTTTTTTATTGAGAGCAACTTCTTGCTGAGAAAGAAGGTACTCTATTTTGTTTACGGTTTGAAGAAAAGTGTACAAGTTTTTATTTGGATAGGTTTGGTTCTCCTTGCATGGATCTTTGTATTTGATCGTGCAGAGGAGAGGTCCAAGACTGCCAACACAATTCTCCATTACATAACCTGGACACTTGTTTCACTTCTAATCGGGTCATTTTTGTGGCTGTTAAAGACACTTCTGCTGAAGATCTTAGCATCTAGTTTCCATGTGAGGACCTTTTTCGACAGGATTCAAGAATCAATCTTTCATCAGTATGTTCTGCAAACCCTTTCAGGCCCCGCACTGATGGAGGAGGCTGAGAGGGTTGGAAGAACACCTAGCGCTGGTCAGCTAAGTTTCGGGAGTACCAAAAAGGGTAAAGGAGTAAAGGAAACAAAGATGATTGATATGGGGAAGTTTCATTACATGAAACGAGAAAAGGTTTCCGCTTGGACAATGAAGGTTTTAATTGATGCTATCAGAAACTCTGGACTGTCAACAATATCCAACACATTGGATGAGAGTGTTGATGATGGACGTGAACAAACTGACAATAAGATCACCAATGAGATTGAAGCAACTGCTGCAGCACGTCGAATTTTCAGGAATGTTGCTCGTCACAATTGCAAGTGAGAAAATACATTGTGTTTATAATTTTTCATAGTGATTGTTTAACTTCTCTATTTTTTGTCATCTTCCTCTAAAGAGTTTCTTTCTATAGTTATCTTGAAGAGGAGGACCTCTCAAGGTTCATGATTAAGGAGGAGGTGAATCTTGTTTTTCCACTGTTAAAAGGATCTGAGACTGGACGAATTGATATAAAAGCCTTGACAGATTGGGTGGTGAGATGATTTTCCTTTCGTAATGGGTACAAGTTTTTGCTCCATTGATTCTTGTTATTTCTTTTCCATTATTGCCATCTTATTTTAAAGTTTCTTTTAACATTACGTATTGTGGTTTTCATTTTCTAAGAGAAAGTAAGCAGATGGCAAACACAGATTTGGAAGAAGTCAAACCAAGGATGATTGAATTGGAAAGTTATGCTTGTCAATGATTTGAACTAAACAGAAAGTTTTGTCACTGCTGGAAAAGGTTTACATGTCTTGTAATTCAAACGAAGTCAATTCTTATGTATCTTAAATGGCAAAGCTATTTCCATATTACCTTATGAGAACTTTATGGTTTACCATAATTTGTCACATCCTTGACAAATTAGGCACCATTTATATTGTAATTTTAATATTTCTGGTAAATGGCATCAAACTAATATGTTTCAAGTTGTAAGGGGGAATAAACCTGTTAAAGAATTAGTCTCATTAACTCTCATGACCATTGCAGTGCTGCAGCAGAAATGGGAAATGGGAAACCTCTATTTGTGAGTGTCAAGATCTTCCTTTACGTAATTCTTTATTTGTTGCAGGTGAAGGTTTACAATGACAGGAAAGCACTTGCACATGCATTGAATGATACAAAAACTGCAGTTAAACAGTTGAACAAACTTGTGACAGGAATCCTGTTTATTGTGACCATTGTCATTTGGCTTCTACTAGTGGAAATTGCAACGACAAAAGTTATCTTGTTCCTTTCATCCCAACTCGTGGTAGCAGCTTTTATGTTTGGGAATACCTGCAAGACCATATTTGAAGCTATCATATTTGTTTTTGTGATGCATCCCTTTGATGTTGGTGATCGTTGTGTTGTTGATGGTGTTCCGGTAAGCACTAATAAATTAATTCAATTATCTGTTGAGACTGATAAAGCTTGGTAACTAGATTTCATTTCGAACTTGGCAGCTTTTGGTTGAGGAAATGAACATATTAACAACAGTTTTCTTGAAGCTTGATAATGAAAAGGTTTACTATCCAAATTCCATATTGGCTACAAAACCAATTAGCAATTATTACAGAAGCTCAAATATGGGGGATACAATAGAATTCTCAATTGATTTTGCGACAACTGTGGAGAAGATTGGGCTACTTAAAGAAAGAATCAAAATGTAAGTTCACTGTAACCTTACTCTTCTCATTTAGCTCTATGTATATTATTATGACTTCGTGAATTGATGGACATGCACATTGATCGAAATTTAGCTGCATGGCAGATTCTTAAAACTTGATTCACAACCAAAGATCCATTTTAATACATATTCTAATATAATTTCGCCATCAACTGATACATGGAGTGAGGTCTTACTTTAGGTGCATTACAATATTAGACCTCTTGTTTTATTTTACTAGGTGTTACACTGCAGAAATGTCCGACTTTGGACCAAATAGTTGTGGCAGTGTTATTTACTTTCAAAATAGTTGCTTTATAGGTGAGACTTCTAATCCCGTTCTGCTTCCTATGCCTTTGATGAAGGGAATCCTTGTATCGTTTTATCATCCTTTACAGTGGTAGTTTGAGCAATAGAAAAATCTGTATCACTGAATGCATGGTTACATTGGAAATGATCTCTGGTCCAAAATGGGACTTGTTTTCTCAACGATTTCTTTTAATAGTCAGTCTGATTTTATTAGGTGTTTGGAGAAGAATCCCCACCATTGGCATCCTAATCACAACTTTGTCGTCAAGGAAATTGAGAATGTAAATAAATTGAAGATGGCACTCTATTGTAACCACACCATGAACTTCCAAGAATTTGCAGAGAAAAACAAACGGCGGACAGAACTGGTCCTTGAGATCAAGAAGATTTTTGAGGATTTGAGTATAAAATACTATCCGCTGCCACAAGAAGTTCATCTGAGCCATAGAGAACCGTCGGATCAAAAAATCTGATGAGCAGATTCGATAAACCCGATACTCGTGGAAAAAGAATGCTTCTTATGAGGTGCAAGTATGTGGTTTTTAGTTTGTGTTCCTCAAGCTATCACGTTGTTTGTATGAGTTATTAATAGAAGGACTTTCCAATCCAAAGTAGCGTTATAAGTTGCCTATCAAAAGAATCAACGAACTTGGATCGAAAGTAGCATAATATGTTGTCTGAAGTTTCAACAAACATGGAGGAGGGATCCTTGTTCCTTTACATGATCTGCAATAAGCATGTCCTCCTTGGGATCCAGGAAACAGGCTTCTCATGCAAATATATAAAAGTAACTTACTGTAGTCAAATAATCCTCCCTCGTCAGTGGATGTCTACATATTGTGGTGAGTTGCAGTTACGCTTTAGTTATTGTGGTTTCGGCATGCATATGTTTGCTGTAGATGAATTGCTGCTTTAGGTGTATTTCTTAGACTTGCTTCAACTTTTATGGTTAGAAATCATAGAAAAATAACTAGAAATCATACAATAATGGTAGTAAATTATAAAAAATAGATGACAATATAGTATTTGATGAATACTTCTTATCTGATAAAAAAACATTAACAACCTTTTTGTTTTTTGGGACATAAATGAAGGTTACATTTCTATAGAATTGAACTAAAACATCTGTACAAAGAGTACTAAGAAAACACGATACTATATAACTGGAGAGTACCTGAGGAAGAAGAGTAAAAAAGACTAGGTGCACCAAGTGAGTAGCCGTATATGGTTAAAGTTGTCAATCTCGCCTGACATCCACAGTCAGGGATCGGTGTGCTTAGCTTTGGCAAAAATATATTGTCTAATTTGATTGATGATTGTAGCAGCAAGCGTGTGTTTCTCTTCCTTTTTGTTAGTGAATTTCCGATCATTTCTCTCTTTCCATGTGCCATAGATTGATAGTGAAAAGTCCGTAGAGAAAACAATAACATTTGGAGCTTCTTTCTTCAATTTGCTGATGATCCATTCCATTACTGTTTCCCACTCATAGCTAGCTGTATACGATGGCAAAGGTGTAAAATATTACTCCAAATGGTTTTTGAATAAATGCATTGAAAAAATAGGTTATTACGATCTTCCGGTCCCAGGTTATAAAGAACGCATAGGTCATCAACTCTTCCATGCCATTGGGTCATAGTTTGGAGTCGGTTTTTGAGAGCTAGCCAAGTGATAAAGGCAACTTTAGGACAGATGGTGTTATGCCATATCAGAGAAAACCACGGTACTACAACGGATCTATTGGAGAGAAGTTGGTAGCAGGACTGATTGGAGACGACACCAGAATGATCCAAGTTCCAGGTTATTTTGTCTTCCTCTGTTGTATTGGATAGCTGCGGGAGATAAGGTAGAGGAGAAGGGAATCCACGAAAAGTAGCATGCCCTGCGTCGTGAACGATCATTGAAGATGCCTTTAACGTTATAAACGCTTGCACAAGGAAACCTTTTGCATATGAGAAACTGGAATAATCCTGAGACCACCAGACTTTTTAGGAAAAGTGACTTGCCATTTCACTTGCGCCTTTTTAGAATTACCGACATAAATAGCTACATTAATTCTCAAGAAAAAGAGATCAACCTATCACAGTATAAATACAATTCATCATCTTCATACACTTCAGTCTCATGTTATTGCCAACGAAAGTATTAAAGCAATAAAACAGTGAGTACTAAATGAACTATAAAAAGAAAACAAATAACAATTGGTTAGGCTAAAAAGTAATATAAGAAACTAGGCAACAAATGAAAAATAGAATGAGCAAACAAAGATTGGAAGAGGGAGTGTGGTTAGTCTTCCGCCTCTCTCATGCTTCCCTTATTAGCTCTCACCTTTTGCATCGGCTTGTTCTCACCTAACCGAATAGTTCCTCAAGTTCAATGGATCTAACCCGAGCTCTCGCTTTCGTGCCTCTATTCGTAGCTTCCACCTCTCCACTATGTTTCTCTCTTCTTCATCGACTCGCTCTGTTTCACTTACCTATTTCTCTCTTCTTCCTCTCTATCTATGCCTCCCAAATGGGAGTGCCTAACCCTTCCAGTTCTACCCCCCTTTTACCTCACATTCTTTTCCATTTATAGCACAAGTCTAGGCTTAGGGTTGTGGGGCTGTTACACCATCAACCTGCATATGTAAGAATTAAGTGAATGCAGTAGTCACAAGGGTGACAAGTTAAGTCACCCCCATGACTTAACACTTGTCACCAACTTTATTCCTTTTTATTTCTCTTTTCATGCTAAATTTTTGTGACTCCCTTCAACCTTCATGCAAAATTCAAAAAATAATTCAATTACCATTCATGCAATATCCACACCAATTTCACTCAATCTATCTCACATTTGGATACCAGAATCAATATATGAAGGCAATTAAAAGCAATAAAAACTAGACATAACAATTCCCTCACACTTAAACTATGCTTGTCCTCAAGCATATTAAAGAACACTAGACTATAAAAGAACAAACAATGGAAACAACAATTTTCTTAAATAATATTCAAAGATATCAACCATCATTTCAATAAATACAACCTAGGAATTTGAAACTCATAATACTCCATGTACATCGCATATTTAGTCAAAATCAACAAGTACTTCAATTTAAAGAACCATCAATAAGTGTGATAGATACTCACTCCACTTTCCATCCTCTCGAGCATTCAAAGGTAGAGTATATTCACTGATCATTTATTTCATGTAAGACATCTACTATAAGCTTGCTTATTTATCCAATCTCCAAAACTCATATTAAACACAAATATCAATTTGAAAGTCTTTATTTCGGTTGTAGTGGGGTTGGGCCAAGGGTAGGAAAAAGGAAAATTGCAGTTAAAACCAAAACACAAATTGAGCATTTAAAATAATACAAAACAACAAACTATAAAACACTTAATTCTTTCCTCTCACTTAACAAAATTAACACTTCCCATTTTTACTTTTCTCCTTTTCTTTTCATTTTCCGGTCATCTTCTCTTCCTTCCTTTTCTTTTCTATTTTTTTTCTTCTTTTTGTTCTTTCTTTCTTCCTGATATTTTCTATTTTTTACCATATTTTTCATTTATTTATTTAGAACAAGATCAAGTTTAGAAGAGAAAAAATGTAGAGGAGGGATACAAATTATTACAATCCTACCCATTCTTAACTCAAAAGCCAACTATATGTTATGATTCCCCCTCACTTGTCTAAACAATTTTTCCCTAAACTCAGTCATACATATTCAAATGCTCAACTTACCTTATAGTAGGTACAACGAAGAAGATAAATAGTTAGGTCAAGACTCATATTTTGGGTTTAAAGAAAGAAAAACTTCCATGTTAATCTTAAAGGGGTTTCACTAAAGGTAACATCATAGTGGCTTTTTAAGCAAAATGGGGAAATCCTATTGTCTTCATCATTTCAACGTTTTTATAAGATTATGTGATCTCAACTAGTATTTGTAAACAAGTGCAAGAGTTCCTTAATCATAAAAAATTACTCTTAACAAAAACGCGATTGCTACGGCTCGCACCTGTGAGTCAGAAACGCCATATCGTGATTGCGAGATTCTCACGATCGCGAGATCCTATGATCTTCCTCCCTCCTTCTATTCGAATTTCAAACTCGTATATCTCTTTACACACTTATCAGAAAATTACAAACCATATCTAGTTGAAAATATCATGAAAAACTCTACAAGTTTCATGAAGGACACAAAAACCAATTTCACCCCTAAGGGTGTCAAAAATACACTCAA
>JANZXV010000210.1:11991409-12001526 GCA_027576455.1 Erythroxylum roigii
TTTGGAAGTGAGCCCCTCTCTTATTTTATTAAAACTTCCAAACAATGGAATGGCTCATTCCATTCCATTCCATTCCATTCCATCCTAAACTCTCAAACAAGGCACTTCAGGTGTTTGGGGTTATGAGAAAGGCTGCAACTCTGTAAGGATTGATAACTACATACATTGAGAGAAAAGGAGATGGTGGCAAAGAAGGCAAAAGCAGCAGTAGCCACCGAGAAATCTGGAAGGCGAAGTCGCTCGGCATATTTTGCAAGGAGAGAGGCCGCTAAGATCCTCCGGAGCGTTCTTCAGGGAGACGAGCGTCGACAGGCCATTGGTTCTATCAAATCCCTCGTTTACAGCCCTTCCGTCAGTAACAAAAGGGCTACTTTTGCTCTCGTCTGTCAGACTCTCAAATGTAAGCTGTCAAATTTTCTTCTGCACTCTTCCCTTCTACTGTTATAGATTATTGTTCCTCTTCTCTCCCTTTTCCAGACTTTCCTATAATTAAAGATGTGTTGGAGTTTTCAGACGTTCTTAGTAACAAGTGGAAGGTACGCACCCTACATCGCCTTCCTCTTCCATTTAACTTTTCTTTTTGATTTATATTGAATTACTTTACTACTTTACTAGTGGAGGTGAGATGGAATCTTAATTTCCCTTTTTTCAGAGGCAAAAGGAATTGATGTACATAGTGGCGTATGACATTCTATTTGGGCAGGTACGTTCTGGATTTCGGATTTCTCACTTCTGTTCATTTAATCATGCTTTATATTTATCATGGTTTCACTTTTTTTGAAAAAAAAAATCCTTTTCCATTTTGAAGGGATTGGTTTTGGTCGCAGATTCTTTTTTCTTTTTCTTTCTTAAGTTTCTAGATTTAGGTTATGAATTCAATATCTAAAGCTATAATCTAGACATAATAATGAAGCTTTGTCTAAATTTATAGACGCTCATGTATATGCTTGGTCTTTGTCTGACACAAATACGGGTTTGTAGGAAGCTCCACTAGTTGGAGGAGATGCAGAGAAGTTTCTTCTGCGACAAAAGGAGGATCTTCAGTCAGCTTTAGATGAGCTTTTAGTGAGAAAAAAAGTGAAGCACATTGATCAGCTGATTTCTCTTTATCACCCCCATGGTGATGACTAGTTCTGGTTTTCAATTTTTTGGTGATCTTTTTTGTTTTAGAATGTGAATTATATTGAGCTGCATTTCTTCTTAGTTGAGTTTAAGGTTTCGACTCTTTAGTTCATGGTTTATTTGCTTTTGATGTCATGCTTTATTGCCAGAACGGTGTTAAATTTTTGTTGCAGATATTTCAAAACCTTGTTATGTTCGTGTGAACACCCTCAGATTGGATGTTGACTCTGCTTTACAGGAATTTGAAAAACAATTCGTGGTATGTTCACTGATTAAAGAAAATAATGGTTTTTTTAACTTGCTCTTTTTAGAATTAGTTAACTTCCTTTAAGAAACCATGAGATGTACTGGAATAACTTTGTTTCATGTTAGTAGGTTCAGAAGGATGACCTTTTACCTGACCTTTTAATTCTCCCACCACACACAGATCTGCATAATCATCATTTGATTGCTAATGGAAGTGTCTTCATTCAAGTAAGATAATTTTATTAAACTTGGTTTCAATTCTTACTTCATAATTTTCTTGTTTCGGTTTAAAATTTTATGAGCTGTAAAACTGTAAAAAATTGATGTAGGAATGCTGATAGACTCACAAAAACAGATGGATCTGTAGTAAGTGCCTGCAAAAAAGTTGTTTTAGCTGGAGTTTTTAATGCTTAGAAGTTCTAAAAATGTTTGTGTGCAATTACATTATGTAGAAATCTAGTGTCGCATCAGAACCAAAACATCAACTGCCAATTCCTTTTGGTTCAAAACATTGCATCTCAACATTTTAAATTGGCTATGAAAAGAGTGAAATAGTTGTATAGCGGGTATCACCTAAAATGCTGCTAGGTTTTACTTGATTTACTTAAATCTTTCAACATATCCGTGGATGTATTATTCTTGAATAATCATGCTGATACATTTCCTTTTTATGTTCATTTCTATTTGATTTACATCTGGCCTATCATTTTTGTTAGGGAAAAGCAAGTTCAATGGTGGGAGCAGCACTTGATCCAAAACCAGGATGGGACGTGAGGCTTTTGATAATCTTTTAAGATACTCATCAATATTGTTTCTTGATTTCTTATATGCTCTCTTGTTGCAATATTGTTTACTATTCATCAATCTTCTATTTCTCCTTGTATGGGCAAGTGTGGGTTTCAAGTTTAATATTTTAATGGTTCACCATAAATTTGCTTCAATCAGGCCAAATATAAGTCCCATGCAGGATGAGAGAACATAATCAAGAACTTCTTTTTATAGAAGTTAGTATTTGATGATTTCAATGCCAGAAAATTGAATATTTACAGTATACAGAATGACAAAAAATGTTGTTAACAAAAAAATGAGAAGATAAGATACATTTTGCAGAATATACTATATAATTTTCAACATGAATTTTGGGATACTGTAATAGTTTGCATATCTCTTGCATGAAATCTTCTTCTTGAAATGCCAACTGAAAATTGACGCAGATTGATTGACTTTACAAACCATTTGCTTTTCTTCTGGGGCTAAGGTTTCCTCGATTTTCTGGTAGTAGACTCTAGTCCCTGGAATTCTTTTGAGTTGTTCATTTCACAACTGTTAACATCCTTGTCATTTTTTTTTTCAATTTTGACATTCTGTGAAGGTTCTTGATGCTTGTGCAGCTCCTGGGAACAAAACTGTCCACCTTGCTGCTCTCATGGGTGGGAAAGGAAGAATTCTGGCTTGTGAACTAAGTAAAGAGAGGGTTAACCGTTTAAAAGATACTGTCATGCTTTCTGGTGCTACTAGTATCCTATGATTCTGTAACATATTAAGCCTACCATTTTACCTGTCTATACTATTGTTTCACTGTTTTCAGCTAAAAAGTGAACCATAAGTTCTGATCAACTTCATAACTTACTATGGTTTGCTTTGTACTTTGTTCGAAATGCCTTCTCACTCATTCTTCCCTTGTTTATCAAGAAGTAACTGCTTAGCCTTAATCTTGCTTTTAGACATTGAAGTTCTGCTTGGTGATTTCTTAAGTTTAGACCCAAAAGATCCTTCCTTCTCCAAGGTAGATACCTGTAACAATATACAAATTCGTTGTGGAACTTGTTGTCTATGTGACACTTTTACTTCCTGTTCAAAAGGACCAAAAAGAATTCTTTGGACAAAGTACTACATAAGATATATGATTGGTCTTATAATCATGGTTACATAGATGCTTTTTATACAAAATTTTTAACTAGAGGTACACAAAAATTAGCAGCATTGACTCTTTTTTTTAACAGGAGAGGGCTTGATGGAATTATCAATGGGGTAGGTATTACAAGTCTCTTTCTAGGGGAGGGTATAAAATATCTAGGGGAAGGGCGTATTTCTTCTTATCTCCTATTGTATTTATTTTTTCTGCTAATCCTTTTATTGATTTACTATTTTTTTTAATTTTTTTAATTTTCAATTTCATTTCCTTTATTTTGAGTTTTGGCTCTTGTTATAAACTCATTACATAAGTTTTTATTTTTTTGGTTATTATCAAAATTCCAGTGAGATTTTTTCAAAACATCTGATCTTTAAATAAGTACTACTTTGTAGACCTCTTTATTTCCCCTTATGCTCCCTTCACATTTTTAAAAAAGTGAATGAGTTTGATGCTTATGTTTTAAAATAATGGAAAAAGGGCCGTACTTGGTGAAAATTTTGTAATGTATATTTTAGCTTTGGTATACCATGGCATTCCATTGTTGTTTCCAGTGCAACATGCCTCACTGCATTTCCGTCTCTGCTGGATTTGAAAGTGAACCAACATTTCCCTTACGTTCCTCTTATAATTGTATGTTTGTATCGAGCGGAACATATGAGAGCACCTTAGCTGAATTCTCGTGCATAATTCTTAAAGAAAAGCTCATTTTTTGCAGGTGTGCGCTATTCTTTTGGATCCTTCTTGCTCTGGATCTGGGACTGCTTCTCAAAGATTAGACCATTTACTTCCATCTCACACTGCTGAGTTTGTTGACGCTGAAAGACTAAAGAGGCTGGCAGCATTTCAAAAGAAGGCCTTGTCCCATGCGTTTTCTTGTATGTGCCATTTTTTATTCATCCTCCATATCCTCACAGATTATCCAAATACTGTTGGATCTTTGGCTTTACGGTTTCACAATTATCATGTTTTTTAATCTGTACGCATGTGACTTTTGGGCCCATGTTGCCACAATATTTGACTAATGAAAATTTTCTTGTAGTCCCAGCAGTTGAAAGGATTGTTTATAGCACATGCTCTGTTAATCAAATTGAAAATGAAGATGTTGTTTATTCAGTTCTGCCGCTTGCTGCATCCTTTGGTTTTCGCTTAGCAACCCCTTTCCCACAATGGTGTCGTCGTGGTTTCCCAACTTTTGAAGGATGTAAGTGCTATTGCGGAGTGAAACTTATAACTCAGGTCGACAAAGCTTTACGTATATAATTTGGATCTCTATAATAACTATTGATCATGTCTTAATTTGCAGCTGAACATTTGCTACGGACAGATCCAGTGGAGGACAAAGAAGGCTTTTTCATTGCTCTTTTTGTCAAAGAAGGCGCTGCTAATAGTGCGGAAGAAAGAAATGAATGTGGAAGCATCCCTGACAATCCTATACAAAGCAACAATAAAAAAAATACAATTCCTGATGACAAACATATGCAAAGCAACAATAGAAGATATACATCGCCTGTCCTTTATAATAAAATATCCAGGATATGGTTACACACCTATTCAACAGTGCCGAGAAGGTCCATCCGCCGGAAAGTTATCAAGCATGATATCATAATGCAAAACAGAGGCTTTGGAGGGTTTTGAATGCTCCTGTTAAATTTGGTGAAAGCGTGAGTTATGATATTCTGCTAGAACGACAAGAACGTAGAAAGATATTGCCAAGCGTGAAATTCTGTTGCAATGTATTCTGGTATCTTAATGTATCTTGATCTGGCAGAGCAGTAGTCTGGTTGTTCATCCGACTTCTGTTTACTTTTTGGTGCAATCAATTGAAACAATTTAATATTGGATATTCATTTAAATTTGATGCAAAACTAAAAGCGAGTATTGATTGTATGTAAAATTTTGAGCCGAAAGGAATAATTTTGGGCTCAGTAGCAGGACACTGGAGTTCAGACAAACAGCAGAAATGTCGTGTAAGAAAAACGAGATAGCACTTGGTTCTGGATATAATAATTACAAGAAAAACGACTTTTTTTTTAATTTAAAAATAGAAAAGTAGGCCAAGATGGGTTGAGTTTGGCTTGGGTTTTGCCCTGGTTGCCTCCGGTGTGAAAATTATAACATAGCTAGGTTTGCTTTTCAAATTCATTACAGGAAGACTTCAAACCTGTGCTCTAGGAACTGTTGGCTACCCATCCAGGATTGGAGTTCTTACAAACTACTCCTGAGTTTCAGGAAAGATATGGTTTGTTCTATGCCATTATAAACTGTTGAACTTCTTCTAGTGGAAAACAATTATTACATTCCTGATTCAAAAGCAAGAACTTCTGTTTTTGTTGATGAATTTGAGTTCATGGTTAGTTGTTAGTGATCTTACATAGTGATGGTTATTTCTTTTTGTTTTCTTTTAAATGAATGTTTGTAATCCAAATTGGTTTTGAGTTGTAACTACGAGTCATTATATTTGTTCATTCAAATGATCTGTTGTGCTTTTCCTTTTTGTTTTTCCTCATAGAGGAGAAGTACAGTTAGAGGTGCACTAGTTATTTAGTACCATATGAGCATTTCAAAAACCAGTGTACTAGTAGTAAAGCATCTAAACTTCATTTTAGCTTTCTTTGGGGTGGAGAATCTTGTAAGGTTACATTTTACTACCTCTGGCAGCAAAGAGACTGGGTAGGAGGTAATGGGCTTTCACCAAATTAGTGGTACATAATTTATGTAAATTATAACACTTGGGCGATATTTGGTAGCAGTTATTGTGGATGTTTGGATGTATAAAGTTGTAACCAATTGATTTCTTGTTGAAAAATGTGAAGGGAAAAGAGAAATATATTATCTTTAAGAGTAGATGTAATTCATTAGGGTCTTCACTCTTTTGCCCCCTCGCCCCACTTTCGTTTTTTGGTATGCCGCTCTATGAGCAAGTAACAAGAGAACCAAATGAGCTTAAGTGATGTCAGAATTTTCACCTATTTCTATCTATTTAGTGATCAATCCTTAGAACTGACCGTTGCTTGTTTAGAATTGTTAAAAATTTTATGGGATTCATGTCTGCTTTGAGCTTAAATTTCCAAATCTTAATGATCTTTTTGAGCTCTTGTTGGACTTGAGCTTAGGTCGAGGCTACACTTTAGATGAGATATAATGGTTTTTAGTTAGTTTGTGATGTCTCTGATCAAGTTTGTAATGAAGTTGCTCATCAATATAAAAGAGCTTATCACATTTTTGCTCAAAGTAGATTCATTTAAAATTTTATTAATGTGAATAAATGAGCTCAGAATCTTATCAAGCTAAACTCTTAAGCAATTGGTTTTATTTTTTTGGATAATTGTCTCAGGAACTCCATTTCCATCTAGAATACAAATGGTTTGTTCTTTAAACTTAGGTGTTTGCACTCTGGACTTGGGGTTGAGTGTTTGCACTTTAGAATACAAATGACTTGGGTGTTTCCACTCTAGACTTGGGTGTTTCCATCCAAATCATTTGTTCTTTATGTCTCCTTGCATTGCATGGTTAGTAGGACCATTTCAAGAACTGCACAATCACAATGGAATGGAAGTTGATTCCTTCCTTTGATTGAGTTGTAGTTTTTTGTTTTCATTGTATGCATTAGATTGCTTGTTCTCCTGATACTATGATTGTTCATCAAGCTCAAGATTTCAATTGATCATGAGCCACATTGTTTTTCTTGTTGATTTAATATGACACTTTCGAATTTGTTACCAATTTTAACTACTGTTTCATCTAGTGGAAGAGAATCTTTTTAAACCTAAACTATTGTAAGCCTTTGCAGATCTGAAGTGCTTTGAAATCTAAAACTTTCAGTCATTAATTATTTTTTCTTTTCTAGAAAAGAATGGTATAATCTTTACGTCTTAAGGCAACCTAATTTCTTTTCGTCTCTGTAACCGGTTGAAACTGTAATATATAGAATATATTACTACATAAATCGATTTTTGAATGGTCATCTTGCCCTCTGGGAGTTGAAACGCGGAAACTTAATCAATGCAATGTAGCATGTGGGTGAAGAGGAAGACATCAATAAAGTTTTGAGGTAGACGTACATCCCAAATGTTGACTAGAGATGATTAGCATTGATATTGTTATAATTACACCTATAATCTCTCCTATAATTGAGAGATTTCATAGAGTTAATAGCTAGATTACTTCCTAAATAATCCTAGGAATTTTGTATATAAACCATTGTTCCTATGTACACAATAGTATGTAATAAAAATTATCTTCAACTTTCAATATGGTATCAGAGCTCTATCTTATTTAGGGGCTGTTTTTTCTAACTGTTTGTTCCAAATAGGAAAGAACACTGGTTGAGTGTGTACTTGCCCAAAACGCAAAGTGTTTTTCTTCCCACCACCCACCTAGATTGCTTCAGCTATGACTGGAGACTTCCACTGCGAAAGACCAGACATCAACTGCACCGCTGCGCGCGGCCACAATCTCTCTGTCATCGTCGTGCTTGAGCACCACACACCACCCTCTGGCTAGTGTTTCGCCTCGGTTCTTTCTCCACCAAGGTCGCTGACCTCTTGCTTCTCCTCCGATGGTGTCAGACGTACCTCTTACCTTCTGCCAGTGCCCTTGCTTCCTTGCCTCTCCTCGGTTTGTTTTTGTTTTTGGGCCTAGTTTTTTTTCCTTTTTGCCCATACACCAGAAGCACATTTTTGAACAACTTCTATTTACTCTATTGGCATTTTTTTGGTTGTCCTAAGTAATACAAAAGAAGATGGACGGAAAGAAGGTAATTCTATCCAGTTCCGATAATCTTCACTTCAAATCAGTCCCGTAAAACTTGATGGAGGAGATTGCTCAGACATACTTGTTACTTGACACAGCAACAAAGATATCAAAAGTTGCTTCTCTGACCTACTCTCAAATAGGTAATAAAGCTCTAATTTTTTATCTTTGTAATAAATTGCACAACACGAAGCAAGGAGATATGACTGTATCATAGTATTTTGCGGAGTTATGTGGGTTGTTGCAGGAATTAGACTATTATCAGGACTTTCAAGCAGAATGCTCAAAAGACGCTGCTAGATTCCAAAAAATGATAGAAGAAGATCAAGTATTTGATTTTTTAGTGGGTCTTAACCCAGAGTATGATGATATACGAGGTACAATACTTGGAAAAGATTCTTTCCCTTTCCTTCAGCTTGCACATTCTCTAGTTCAGCAAGAAGAAAGTAGGCAAAATGTTATGCTACATACACCTATCATTGAAAAAGCAAGATTAGTAACAAGTTCTACTGAAAAGCCGAAACCTACAAATACCTTATCTAATAAAGATCACTTACACTGTGATTACTATGGAAAATCAAGACATACCCGAGAAACCTACTAGAAATTGCATGGAAGGCCTAATCAGAGTTGTGGAAAATGAGGTGACTCATTGCTAAGGGGTCAGGTCCACTTGGCTGATGGAAATGAAGTGTTTGAAACATCATCAGTCTGGGTATTATCCAATGAGGAATTTTGGGCCTTAAGACAGCTTCTCTAAAAAACAGACTCTACTTTCATAGTTGGTGCATCAAACCTTGCCAAATTAGGTATTGAGTACTACAATTCTAAAGATAATCCTTGGATTATAGACTCTAGAGATAACAGACATATGACAGGCTCTCAAAAGAAATTTTTGACATACTCTCATGGAAACAATAGGGATAATGTTAGAATAGTAGATGGGTCTTTTACTTTCGTATCTAGTACAAGTTTTGTTAACTGTACTCCCAATATTACCCTATCATCAGTACTTCACGTACCCTATTTGCCTGTTAATCTTCTCTCTGTCAGTTCTATCATTAAGGACCTTAATTGCAAAGTTGAAATTTTTTCCTTACTATTGTATTCTTTAGGACCTTTACACAAGGCAGAGGATTGGAACTGGTAAACTGCAAGATGAATTATATGTCTTGGAAGAAGGGCACTTGATACTTGCACATCAAGCGTTTTTGGAAATGATGTGATTAATTAGGAAATTCTATGGTGGCATAGGCGGTTAGAAAATCTCTCTTTTTTGTTCTAGCAAAACTCTATCCAAACTTGTTGAAAAGAACTTCTTTTAATTCTTTGTTTTATGAAGCATGTGAACTTGCTAAACATACCAGAAGTTCTTATCATTTATCAAATAATAAGAGTTTTGTTCCTTTTATAACCATTCACTATGATGTTTGGGGTCCTACTCAAACTCCCCCTCCTTTTGGCCATAGATGGTTTATGACCTTGATTGATTATTACACCTGATTAACGTGGGTTTATCTAATGAAAACCAAGAATGAAGTTTTTTCATGCTTCCAATCTTTTCACAAAATGATTTGTACTCAACATGATGTTAGAGTTAAGATCTTACGGTCATATGATGGAATGGAGTATATGGATGGCAATTTTCGTGCTTATTTGGATTTTAATGGAATAGTACATCAAACTAGTTGTGCCTATACTAGTGAATAGAACGGAGTTGTGGAAAGGAAAAATAGACACATTATGGAGGTTGCGCGATCACTCATGTTCACAATGAATCTTCCAAAGGGATATTAGGGTGATGCAGTCCTTTCAGCCGCCTATCTTATCAACATAATGCCACTTTGAATTCTAGATTTTAAAAGCCCTATTGAAATGTTACAAGTTACAAACTCTTACATTGTACCTCCAAGAGTCTTTGTGTTGGACCCCGAAACTTTTCTTGGAAAGAATGAATATTTTGTATATGTATTGTGTAAATTGTGGTGAGTGAATTGTGTTTGAGATAAATTGGATGAAGAGTATTGTGGTAGTGAAGAAATATGTGAAATCGAGATGGAAAGAATGAATTGGTTTTGATGA
>JANZXV010000210.1:12006937-12018265 GCA_027576455.1 Erythroxylum roigii
CATTTTTCTTATGACGGTTGTCAGTTACTTGCAGGGTTGAGCTTTGTGAAGCTTTATTGAAGGGTCTTGGAACCAAAGATCGGTTTGCCTGAAGTGCGTTCCTTACTTGAAACTTGGGAAAAATGGATGGAATTTGGGCAATTTTGACGCAAGCTAGTGATTGTTGTAATCTATAGTGGTTTATCTACTGAATTGAACTCTTCCTGCAAGATATAATTTGGATTCCGTGAAAGATTTTGACTTGATCATAGCTGGAGAGGGTTGAATGGGAAAAAAACCTCAAAATTTATTGTGTTTCTCAATACTGGGTGAAGCCCTGGATATTTTAAGTTCTTGAATGGTGTACGTGGTATTTGTTATTGAGTATGCTCAATAATGATGCAAAAGTCTTTGTAGCTTAGGGTAGCTGAGAGAAATTGGAAGAGAGAAATAGAGAAAAAGAGACTGACAGAGTGAGGAAATGGAAGACTTTTCAAAGTATGCCCACAGTCCTGTTCACTTGGCAGTTGCGCGACGTGATTATGCAACTCTCAGAGGCATTGTTGCATCCCTCCCACGGCTTGCCAAGGCTGGTGAAGTTAATACTGAAGAACAATCTCTTGCAGCTGAGCAGCAGGCTGATGCTGTCTCTGGTGTTATTGATCGCCGAGATGTTCCAGGCCGTGAGACTCCATTGCACCTTGCAGTCAAATTGCGGGACCCTGTATCTGCAGAAATTTTGATGGCAGCCGGTTCAGATTGGAGTCTTCAGAATGAAAATGGTTGGAGTGCTCTTCAAGAAGCTGTTTGCACAAGAGAGGAGTCTATTGCCATGATAATTGCGCGGCATTATCAGCCTCTTGCATGGGCAAAATGGTGCCGTCGTCTCCCAAGAATAGTTGCTTCAGCAGCTCGTATTCGAGATTTTTATATGGAGATAACATTTCATTTTGAAAGTTCAGTAATACCATTTATCGGACGCATTGCCCCATCAGATACTTACCGTATTTGGAAGCGTGGTTCTAACCTTCGTGCTGATATGACCCTTGCTGGGTTTGATGGGTTTAGGATTCAGAGATCGGATCAAACTTTTCTTTTTTTGGGAGAAGGTCACTCTTCGGATGATGGCAGTATATCCTTACCAGCTGGTTCTTTGATTGTGCTTGCTCACAAGGAAAAAGAGGTCACAAATGCTTTAGAGGGGGCTGGAGCTCAACCAACAGAAGCAGAAATTGCCCACGAAGTGGCTTTGATGTCTCAAACTAATATGTATAGGCCAGGCATTGATGTCACCCAGGCTGAGCTTGTTCCTCATCTAAATTGGAGGCGACAGGAGAAAACAGAGATGGTTGGAAACTGGAAGGCTAAAGTGTATGACATGCTTCATGTGATGGTGAGTGTGAAGTCAAGGAGAGTTCCAGGTGCAATGACTGATGAGGAGCTTTTTGCTGTTGATGACGAAGAGAGGTTGGCAAATGGTGCTGAAAATGATGATTTTGATGATGTGTTGACAGCTGAGGAGCGGAAGCGGTTGGATTCTGCACTTGATATGGGGAACTCAGACGGTTTTTGTGACCATGAAGAACCTGGGGTGGTTGAGTACCATGAAAATGGTTTGGGAGTTTCCTATGAAAATGGTGACTCCAATGGTGCAACCAAGGAGAAGAAGAGTTGGTTTGGTTGGAAAAGCAAAGGTACGAAGAACAGTGGTGATGATCCAGAGGATTCAAAGATCTTGAAAAAATTCTCGAAGTTGGCACCAGATGGTGGCACACCGAGATCTTTTGAGCATAAAAAATCGTCATCAGAATTGGTTAAGGAGGATGTTGCAGATACCAGGAAGGGGAAGGATAAAAGTAACAAGAAGAAAAAGAAGAAAGGAACGAGCAATGAGTCTAAGGTTGAAAGTGAGTACAAGAAGGGTTTGAGACCCGTCCTTTGGTTGACACCAGATTTTCCCTTAAGAACGGAAGAGCTCCTGCCTCTGCTTGACATATTAGCCAATAAGGTCAAGGCAATTAGGAGACTTCGGGAGCTTTTGACAACCAAATTACCTCATGGAACATTTCCTGTCAAGGTACTGTGCAATATGTTTCGTTTATTCCATGAACATGCGCACCACACTCTCTTCCTTTATGGTTATCTCGTTCTAATTGTTGGTGTTTCGTTTCATCATTCAGATACAAGCTTTATTTACCATCAGCATAACACTTGCTCTTTTATTCCTTTAGTCCATTTTTCCTTTCTTTTACCACATCCTTGCGATTGTCAGTAACTCTTGTTTTCTGGTTTTCTTTCCCTTCAATTCATTCATTTTATCATTTTATTTTTGATAGAGAAATATTTGGTTTTGTTTTCATATTACTAGAATTGTGTAATTGGTCTCTGTCCTTATATTGAATTTCTTTACTGCAGGTTGCAATTCCTATTGTACCAACCATCCGTGTGCTTGTTACTTTCACCAAATTTGAGGAGCTTCAGCCTGTGGAAGAATTTGCAACCCCTCCATCCAGTCCAGCTCAATTCCACGATGCCAAGTCCAAGGAATCAGAGGGCTCATGGATTTCATGGATGAGAGGCAGTCGTGGTGGACAATCAAATGATGGCGATAGTCACCATTACGAGGAAGAGCTTGACCCATTCCATATTCCATCGGAGTATACGTGGATTGATGCCAATGAGAAGAAACGCCGCATGAAAGCCAAGAAAGCCAAGAACAAGAAACACAGGAAACCAACAGCAGTAGCTAGAGGTGGGGATGGAGGGACGCATAATTTGGGAGAGGATGCGTTTGAATAATTGGATCCGATACACCGACGCACTTTGCAATTTAAATATTCTTTTAAAGATGAAGAAGAGGTAAGGCTTTACCTATCACATCTGACCTTCAATTCCTCTATATGAATCTTATGATGGATGACTTACAGAATATGTTTCAGTGCTCACTCCAAATTGATTAGAAAAGCTGTTGTCTTGTTATGGAGAATTTGGGAGAAACAGAACCTCCATTTTCCTGGTTTCTGTTTGATAGTTACTGTTATCTTTTCTTTTTCTTAGAAGTTGTATCCAAGTCTCTACATATCATGCTTAAATTTTCGTGGTTGGCACTCTTGATTTTTCTACCCAGATTGTTTCAAAAGAGAAATGATAACAGTGCTTTTGACTTTCCTTATATGTCCGTACATAAGTGTTTTTTGCTATATTAGAGAGGGGACTAGTTATTGTAACAATTGGAACTCAACCTCAGAATTGTATTTGTAATCGTAAGATTTTTTATTGACGTTCTGATGTGCATCAGTTGTGAGCTGAAATTCGCGAAGAGTTAAGAACCCAGAAAACGAACAGAGTTTGTAATCCCATTCAATTAGACATTATATATACTCAGCTAGCTATACTTTGCATGCATCAAGATGATGTACAAGTGGACTATCATACAAGACTTCCAACATTTATTTACAGATAATTACTCCCTGTACGTGGGTATATACTTCCAACTCTACCAGAATCGATCTTTGTTCACACTCAAGTAACCAGCCATTACTTTCCCTCCGGTATTCCTCATCCCATCTATTAGAAAACACCATGTTGAACCCAATGCACCAATGAAATAGTCGGCCTCTGTTGCCATTAGGAAATTAACAAGGGGGTAGTTTGTACTGGTCTTTCTACCCAGACTCTTTTCGTATGCTGCCATTGTTATGTTTCCAACCTGGCGACTCACACTTGTGTAGTAAAAGTTCCAGCTGACGTGTAGTTTTGATTTATCAATCACTTCCTGAGAATACATGGAAATCAACAAAGATGAAGAGAGGTAAATGAATCATCATGAAAACCACTAACCTGCATTTCAGTTGACAGCCATACGCTATTGAGATGTGGAAATCGGAGTCTGACTCGGTCTGCAAGACTCATATAAACTTCAAATTCCACCACCTTCATTTCGCATGCTTTATCACCCATTCTTACATGCATGCTTAATAATGGCCTAGGCATCCATGGTTTTTGACTTGACCACACGTATTGCTCAATATCTGATCTTGGCCTGACACCAACTTCCTGTTAATCAAGGGTCCCTTCAGTGAAGTAAGTTTCTGTAGTACTACTATGCCCTTACATTAAATAATAGAGGAAACAAACAAGGAGAGGCAGTTGAGACGGGGGAAACCTTCGGCCATTCTCCACCTAGACTTGTAAGCACTATCTTCGCAGCTTCTTTTCCAAACGCAGCATTTCGAGCAACATTCATCAAGTCACAGGTATATTCCGTCTGAAATCTCATTAAGTAGCGTATTGCCTGAAAATAAATGTAAGGTAAATATTACTAGTTCCATTAATCCTACTGGTATTTGGAGAACTTAAGGTCTTATATCAATAGAATAACCAGCATTTCTTAACAGAAAACATAAACAAATGAAGCTCAAATTAGCAACCGCAGGGATCATCAAAAAGTTGTCATTTCTAGTGAAAATAGCAATACTTGGTTAATCCTTTGTTTTATCCAGATGCACAAGTTTCAAGCTTCATATGACAATTTGAAACAAGAATAAATGCAGATAAATCATATGAATGAAATTCAATTTTAACCTGTGCTCTCCACCACCTACGATCCATCTTCCGGTGAAAAGCAACTAAACTGCCATTTATTTCTGTTGTTGGCTGCAAGTAACTCCATGGATCACCCCATATCCTGCATCGCAACCATATGACAGCATCAGCGAAAAACCTCCAAGATCAAATATGCCAAGGGCACTGTCACTTGCCTAGGAGAATGGCCCGCCCATATTTCTTTTGAGGTGTAGTTGTTTTTCCCAGATATGGTCCCATTTTCCCATGCTTCTTTATTGTCTACGAGCTCAAAGGCACGGTCTCGACATTCCTGGGATGTCTCAGGAAAAAAGTAGCATGACCAACTTGACCGTGAAGAACCTACACAAATTTGATCATAATTTTTATGTTAATTGAAAATGTTGCCAACTTTTTATCTCACTATTTTCATGTTCATTTGTACCTTTGCAACCATCATGATCAGCACGATTATATTGACCTGTGACAAGGACTCTTTTCTCTTTCATTGCAATACCAAGAAGTCCACACATTCCAGCTAATTGGGCTCCAATACCGAAACCAGGAAGTGTCTCCCAATCTGAAAGAAGAAATCTTATACTGGGGTCCCTGCAGTTCAAAGGATGCTGATGGATCCATATGTCTCGTTGTACTTTCCGTGTTAAAGGATAATTTTCTTCATCTGATCCAACTACCTGTAGGCAAATAACCAACAAGCTCATAGTTGGCAAGAATTTCTACTAATCATACTGTAATTGAATGGTGAAATGTTTATTGATCAATGCTGGTTCTTCTGCAAAAAGAATAAGAGAAGTACTTCATGTGTAAGTCAACCCTATAGTCCAACTGTATGTGTCCCAGAAACATACCCAGGGTGGATAAGCACCTTCAGAAATGGTTTGACGTCTAAAGTAAGTACGTTGAGAGTTAGCCATTGATGCTGGGTGCATGTCTAATACTCCCTTCCAGGTTGTCCACGGGGGTAAGCTTTCACTTTCAGAATGCTTATCAAGACGAGCATTAGTTTGTGCTAATAATTTACAGTTCTCCAAATGAGGTGCATAAGGCACAGTGGATTTGCTCAGTCCAACGTTTTGGAAGAAATCATTTTCTAATTCCACTGATTTGGATAATAGTGCACTCCAAGCTGAATACAACAGTGATACTCTCTCATCATCAAATCCCTTCTCATTTTTTTGAGAGTCCAGCCGTCTTTCTGTTTCTTTTGGCCTGATTTTGCAATCTGTACTTCTAACATCTGCAATCCATCAAAAATACAAAAATTTCTGACAAGGGACAACATTAATATGGAAGAATTAATTTCACGCAAATCTATCATTAGCCCATATTTGGTCAAACTTAGGAGTATGCTTGAAACCAATCTTCAAAAAACACAGAGGAATCAACTTCAGTGCTTTGCTTCTCCACAAAGACTAAGAACACTTGAATACTATAATGATCTATGAAACGTCAACATTACTTTTCAAGAATAGGGTCAAAAACAGTAGAGAGTATTATTGGCTTCCAAGATAAGCATTATAAAGAGGCAAATGGATAAAAGATGATTCTCCAGTAAAAGTCTACAAAGATGAAATAAATGCATTAACCAAGTCACTTGAAGACATCGTGTTTCATCAAGGATACCCTTTAACAGTTCTTACCATTACTTTTTCGTGCATGGAATTCTATGCCTCTCTTCATGAACAAGAAGTTACATCTGATGAACTTGGAAAAAACTACAATATTTTATACTAAATACGTTTGCTCTAAATTCGAAGAATTCCCAAAACCAGATATATACAAGCACATATTTTCTTATGTTTTAATCTGAGAAAATGATTATATTTCCTAGAAAAGAATCCCGTAATTGAGTGTATCAAGCGGAGCACAAGGAGAAGCAAACAGGAAATTACTTGGATTCAGAACGACCAAAATAAACAAGTTGATACAAGAACAGTCAGAACAGAAATCTACTCACTGAGAATTGCAGAAGTTGAATTCCATGGTGAACTCAATTGTGAAACGGCCGAAAACGAAATCCCACCAAATTCAGAAGCTCCAGACGAAGTAAGAACAGCCAAGAGCAAAGAGGTTAGACATACTCCACAGAGAAAACCAAGCACACAAATTTGGCACGGAAATGAAGTTCCCTTTTGCAGGGCTCTCTGTGACACCACTCTTTCAAGCGACTTCTGGCTCAAAGGTTCCATACCCAAATCGGTGTAAATTTCCACATAAAGAAGCTGGCCAGAGAGCTCCTATCTTGTCCTCTGTTTCTACCAAAAAAAGGTTCTTGTCCTCTGGTTTTTATGGCATAAATCCAACCAACCCACAACAACAGTCACATGAAAGTTTACTTCCGATCTATCTATACACGTAAATGGCTTTTCTTTTTAACTTTATTAATAACTTCAGGATGGGCTTATCCGAAAGCAACTCCAAAGAAGAAACAAAATCACATTATCGCCACTCTCAAGTCCCTACCATTCATTTTCAGTTCCTTACAAGTTTTTATATGTACACACACACTGTGGTCCACTCCAATGTCCCTTACGACTGCAAACAAAAAAGAATCCTGTTTAAAATTAAAAAAATAAAGAAAAACCCCAAACAAACGACGAACAGAACTAAAGTGGGAAAAAAGAGAAGCTGGTGGCTGGATGGAGATAAAACGATATCCAGATAAGAAAACCGCTCTCAAACACAAAACCAGTCAAAAGGAATTAATTGAAGCAGCAGCAGACGAAAACAAGCACTAGATGGTGCGTCTGGTATGAAACAAGTAGCAACGCAAATGATAATAAACTAGGAGGAGAAAAATGTTGGTGATCAAGGTTAACTTATGGGTAGAAAAGAGGATTCTATTTCTATCGCACTCTCCAACCCAAATGTTTTAATTAGATAAAATCAACAACTAATGATGTTTGGAGCAGGTAGGCATTTATTTATTCTTTCTCTGTGGCCCACTTTACCATCTCTTTCACTGTCACGATGGCTCCTCAAACGATTTCCAATATAGTTGAATCACAACATGCCATCCCTATTCCAGCGTAAACGTAACCAACTTTGGAGTGGCGAGAGGGAAGTGGTTGGGAACTTGTACTACAGTGACTATGACTGACACGTCAAATCACATTTTTGGACTCATTAGCTGGGTGTATTTTATATAATTTTGTAATCTTGTATAAGTTTTTTGTTTTTTTTTTTCTATTTCACATCTTAAAACAAATAATTTAAAGTTTCTTTTAAATCTCTCTAGTCTACCCGTTCCATTTTTAATAATTATATAACATAGTTGATGTATCGACTCAGTAATAGCTAGTAGACAATGTCCCTTTCATCTCTCTCTCTCTCTCTCTCTCTCTCTCTAGTGTTTATAATTTTTATTTTTAAAATAACTATTTATACATACATTTAAGCTTTAACTGTTGGCATTTATTAACGAAATAAGTGGCATTAAACAACATATACAAAGTTAATATATACTCCGTCCGATTTAAAATAAGTATCGTTTCAAAAGAATGCACACTTATTAAGAAAGTTAATAAAATGTCTGATATACTCTTATTAATTATATGTTAAAGTGCCTTGAAAATATAATCTGTATAATTAAGATGCGAGAGAAATTAAAGGGTAATTTTGGAAGTAAAATCATAAATATGCACAAAAAGTCACAAACGACACTTATTTTGAATAATTAAAACCTCTCTAAAACGACACTTGTTTTGAATCGGAGGGAGTATAATACTATGAAGTATCAATGATGGAGAGTGACAGCAAACAACTAAAAAATACTAGTATAGAGAGCTACACGCTAATAAGTTTGTGTCATTTGAAAAGAAATTTTTGTCTAATAGGAGAACTTTAACTTCCGAATCTATGCTTGTTAAAAAAATAAAATTAATGTTCATTCATGTGCTGTTGTTATTATTTAACATTAATACAAGTTTGGTTTAAATGTTCTTATAGATTTATTGACAATGATTTCATTCAAAATGTAAAGTTTGAGATGACATTTTTGTTGGTATCATTGTTCCAAAATTTTCAGTTCCTAATAATGTTTACAACGTTATCAGCTTTATTATCCCAATAACTCTAATAACATTATTACGTTATTATGCCCAACATTCCATTTTGTTTTGATAGCTTTTAATGTCTTTGACCCTTTTAGAGACAGAATCTCGCTTTGAGTTCTTCATGAAAATTGTAGATCTCGAAGTCCTATTTTAAACTGTCTAAAAATGACATCAATCCAACATCTATAGTAAAAGTTATGGTAATTGCGCTAAGACAGGTACAAAATGATTAAGGACATAAACATGTTGGATTCTTTTGGCCATAACTTCATCATCCGACCTCCAAATGAAGTGATTCTTGAAGCGATAGATTCCTAACACATTGTTCTACCTTTCTATAATAATTGATAGCCTTTAGTATTGAATTCAAAAAGAGTGATGGGAAGGAGGTGAGGGTTCATTAAAATAACCCTACAAGGAAACCCGCTCACGCTTTTTGACTCCGGATAGTTGGGCTCCGGAACGAGGTCCAACATCTTAGTTGGGCTCCGAGAATAGGACCTAACATTGATGGTGACTATTGGTGTTGCCACAAGCCAGGTCATCCTGCTGTCAATTGTCAAGCTAAAATCAATTATGAGAAGAAAGGCCAAGGACAGAAACCCCGAGAGTTTGGGAAAGCAAACCAGATGGGGTATCAACGGGGTAACCAGAAGAGATATGGTAAGCCTTAAGTTAATATGGTTAAAGCTGGCGATGACAAAGAGATCATTACTGCTATGGTGTCTGAAGTCAATCTTGCTAGAAATTTGGTCGAGTAGATCGTTGACACAGGAGCCATATGCCACATTTGCAGCAACAAGGACCTATTCAAGGGTTGAATGATGCTGCTGGTGGTGAATTCGTATACATAGGCAACTCTAGCAAAGTTCCTGTCCAAGGATTTGGCAAAGTCACTCTCAAACTCACTTTTGGAAAAGTTTTGGCATTAAAAAATGATTTATTTGCTCCTGATGTACGTAGAAACTTGATTTATGGTGCATTGTTTAACAAATCCGGTGTTAAACTGACCTTTGATTCTAATAAGCTAGTTCTGACTAAGAATGGAAACTTTGTTGGAGAAGGGTTTTGTAATGGGGGCTTATTTGTACTTGACGTTGAAATGAATGCATCTACTTCTTCTGCTTATATTGTTGAGTCTTTAGGCCTATGACAATCTAGACTTGGGCATATGAATGTGAGGTCAATTAAGAGGATGCAAAGCTTAAACTTGTTACCTAACTAGATCACTAATGAAATGAAAAAATGTCAAATTTGTGTTGAGGCTAAACACTTTAAGAAACCTTTTAAATCAGTGACTGAGAGAGAGTCACAATTGTTAGACTTAGTGTACACATATTTGGGTGATTTTAAGAATTGTATGAGTAAAGGAGGCATGATATATTATATTACCTTAGTGGATGATTGTTCTAGATTTACTAAGATTTACTTATTAAAAAATAAAAGTGATGTAGAGGAAATGTTTATGAAATACAAATCTAAGGGTGAAAACTAATTAGAAAGGAGTATCAAGAGATTAAGGTATGATTGAGGAGTATAGTACTAATTTCCTTACTAATTATTGTGAAAAAGTTGGGATTATACATGAGCTTTCAATCCCTTATACACCTGAATAAAATGGAATAGCCGAGAGTAAAAATCAAACACTTAAGGATATGATGAATGCAATGTTGATTTCCTCTGGTTTACCTAATTTTATGTGGGGAAAGCTATTCTTTCAGCTTGTTACGTTCGAAACAGAGCCCCTTATAAGAAAATAAATCAAACCCCTTATGAAATTTGAAAAGGTTATCCACCTAACTTGTGTTTTTGAAAGTGTGGTGTAACACCCCACTCCTGCGGGACCGAACCCGACATCGTTGGTGATATCCGAGTCCGCACCCTGCGAGGGTGGCGTGCTACATCACTCAGTCAAAACTCAGTATAAATTTTTTTTTGAAAACACAAACATGCACTATGCAGAAAAATCATGAACATACATAATCACTGGTGAATACAATGACCACGGAGGCCCTTTTTCTAAATATAATTTATTACAGTCCGTTGACTTTACAATTTGCCTTAATCATTTGTACAAAAATTCAGAAAATACAATTGGTATACACTAATGCAGACGCGAACTGATCCCGACCTCTTCTCTTACTCATATGCGGTTGTTATATGCCCGTGGCCTAACGGAGTATTCTCCTCGGTCCTGAAAATATGTTGTAATTTTGGGTGAGTTTGCGAACTCAGTGAGAAACCATCATCGATGGTTCACCCAATTCATGCAACACATCATGTCACATAACATATACTCACATTGTTGCAAATTTGATCACATTTCACAATTTCACTTGAACATGAACCATTCCACTTGATCATAGACAATTTAAACATATCATTCAATTAGACATACATAACCGAATGAACACCTACAACACTTAGGCAATTTACAGTTATTTCACAGTTTTACATTCAGAAGTACCACATGATTGCACTCAAGAAAATCACAATTATATCACAATTGCATGTTCAGAAGTACCACATGATTATTATCACATTAATATGCCTTTCACCCAATCAAAATTATTCAATCGAATGCATATGGAATGCGTACGTGACACTTTTCTCATTTATTACGGTGTTGTGAACGAGCGCCTGAACTGTCCCAATATGGGCGCATTAATCGGTGAGCCTGTGGCTCTGAATCACTGTGGGCTCGAGGCCC
>JANZXV010000210.1:12018365-12032556 GCA_027576455.1 Erythroxylum roigii
AATCAACTTCTGGTTCTATATTTACTTTAGGAGGTGGAGCCATAGTTTGGAGGAGTGTCAAGCAATCTTGTATTGCTAATTCGACTATGGAGGCTGAGTATGTTGCTGCTTGTGAAGCAGCAAAGAAAGCAGTATGGCTCCAGAAGTTCCTAAATGATTTGGAGGTAGTCCCAAACCTACTTTACTACATCTATGAACCCCTCCTTGTGGACTAGAAAATTGAAGGATCTTAGGGGAGTATTAAAAGAGACCTAATTTATGGGAACATTAACTTCCATGGTGGAGTGATCAGAGCACAATTGAGGACCAAAGTGAGCAAATGAATTTGGAAATAACTTTGTCCATGCCTGATTAACTAGAATTCTATCAGGCTACCTCCGTATGAAGCAAATGCCTTGTTTGTTACTCCGGGTGAATTGATAGCCTACATATTCCAAATCAAAAACTTGCAACTTGCTTACTGTAGCCTCAAGCTCTTAGGCTAAATTTCTAAAGTTAAAGCTATCACCTTAAGCCTCAAAGGAATGAAGTACACAATTAAAATCACCAGTTATTATTCAAGGACCAAACATTAAAAAATGAATGGAGAATGAGATCTTCCCAAATTTTGGCTTTTTGGAAAGCAAATTTGAAGCATAGATGATGGCAAGTTCAAAAAAGACTAAGGAATTCACCTTTTTGCATACCAAAAGAATAAATTGGCCAGAGCTAGCTTCCATAGATTCATGTATGGTGGGGAATTTAGTTTCTGAGTTACTCCCTTCAGACTTATGCACCTCCAGGATTAGAGAGAGGTTTGAGCAGGCTCCAATGTAGGCTTCTATTGGACAGCTCATAGTAGTAACTTATTGGTAAGTCATTGATATCTTGCTAAAAATGAAGAAAAAAAATTGTTCATCGAGAGGGAAATGTAGAAATAGGATCACTTATATGCTTGCTTGATAAATAATACAAAAATAATAGCTGATAAAAGATAACAATGACAAATACACGTAGACAAAAAAAAAATCCTTACAAACTTGTGTTACAGATAAAAAATAAACATTCTAAATTTCAGTCTTCAATAAAATGATGAATTTGGCAAGTGAAAAAAAAGCAATCTTCTGTTCTAATAAAGTGACATTTTTTTCTTAATTATTTGTTCCTAACATATCAATTGCAATGTTATGAATCACTTACTATTAAATAACATAAATAATCTCTTATTTATTTACTATTTTTTAATCTTACATAGTAGTTGATATATAGCTATCATCTAAGACCCACCAAAGAGTTTTCCCCGCGTAATGTATAAATGGTGAGACATCAAAATACGTTGACGAGGGATAGCTAACGGAGCAATGTGTAAATTATATTGGCCTTTAGGAAAGGAGAGATAGGTCCATGATGATTCTGTAGCTTATCAGAGCGGTTTCCTAATAAAATGGTATATTCCAGAATATGAAGATTTTCGAAGGTTGTATTGTATGGTTGCTTCCCAATCCCATCGTTTAATCTTCCAATAGCTGGATTGAGGTTAATATTATATTTTGGAAGCTAAAATTTCATATTTTTATTAAAAACCATTTAGCGCGTTTAGAAAATATAATTTATATTCATATCCAGCAAAATCCGGTTTGGGATCAATTGCTTGGATTTAGCGCATATATTGCTTTGCTCATCGATATTATTATCAATAATCAGGATTCTCACTGAGAGCAATGCAAAGTCTTGAATTCCGTGCACGGGACGGGAGGCACTTCATTTTGTTTGAGAAAGTTGAGCATTAGGCATTAGCTTTAAGTACTAGGGAAGTAAAGTTTGTGCAGCTGGTGAATGATGCGATTGCACATCATGATGAGACAGTGCTGGACCCACATTTACTAAAGATGGTCGGCCGCCGACGTTACGTCTACCTTCGGATTTTTCTGACATTTTTTTTTTGATTCTTGACTTGAGCAATTATTTGAAAATATTTTTATATCATTTATATTTAAATTAATTTATATATGCTTGAATTGGGTAGGTTTTTTTAGAAAGTAAAATTCTCATCTTAAATTTTAAATAATTACCTACGTAAAAATAATTTAAACCTACCGCCAAAATTTTAAATTACACATCCTGTCTTTGATCAAGAGAGATATTAGTCACCGTTCAATTCTCGACAACAGAAATGTTGAATTCGTTGACGTTAAAATCTTGCAATTTCGGGATCAGAATCATCATATCTTCCATTTTTATTATTTTATTCTAACCTTATTTTGTGGTATTATACATAAAAAAGAGTTAAAATAGGGTTATTGAAAGTAGAAGAGTCCTTGCCTTTTCAACTACATGCATGATTAAATAATTGGTCACTTGAAGGTATGGGATGAATTAATGCTCTAAGCCTGCGAACGTGCACTAATAAGAGAAACACTTCATTAAGGGTTAGGGTTTGTTTGATATAATGTAGCTGCTGTTTCTTGTCTTTTTTATAAAAAAAAAATTAAATTAGAACCGCAACTAATGTTGTTCCTATCGTTTTATAGATCCTGGGTGAAATAAAAAAAAGGACCTCAATAAATCGACAATATACTTAATTTTACATGTTTGTATGAAACATAAATGACTCAATTTATAAGTTTACATAATCAACTAAATATTAAATGATCGTAACACTAACAAATACACTAACAAATATACAGAGGATCATAATTTATTTAAAATAATTTTTCCGTGCATTTTTAGATGCAAAATCATTAATAATATTATCAAGATCAATATTATCCAATATTTGTTAGACAACATAATATAAAATAATTATAACACAATTGAATTAGAAAAATAATAAAAGCACATGTATGGAACTGGAAGAAGTATGCAGATACAACCAAATTTCAACAGCTTCACAATATATCACAAAGATATATAAATGGTGTTATATCTGTGATAGAGGAAAAAAATAAATAGCAAAATTTAATACCTAATATTAAAAATAAAAAAACAAAAAGCAAAAATACATTAAAAAAATCAGAAACTTTATCTTTAAATTATACTCAGAACTCAGAAGACAGAATCGTAAAATTTTTTGCTACTAATTTTTATGTTGGAGTACTTTAAATACATATATTGATGAAAATAAAGAAATTAGAAGGTAAAAGTTTACTTACATATTTCAAGATTATTTATAAACATAAGATGTTAACTTATAACGTTAAATAAACTTGCCCAACGTTAACTTATAACGTCAAAAATCACCAACATTAAAATTATTTATTATTACCTCTACCTATAGCTTACATAACCTACAATCTTAAAACTTGTAATCTTGGAGTACTTACTATTTGCAATCTTGAAATTTGCCTAATGTTTACTCTTCGAAAGATCACCAATATTAAATTAATTTTGAGTGAATTAGTTATACGTTATAAGAGTCCAAAGCTAAAATATGAAGTTTGGAGCACCTTCTCAACGTTGGCCCTGGGCCACAACCGAATTAATATTCTAAATATGGTTAAATCATGGTTTTAGGAGGCCCACGGGGTACCAAGTTCGCTTCATATAATTGAAACAACTTTTGTTGCCCTTTTCTCTTCAATAATTAACTTAAAAAGTACTTCTATTCATGCAAGTGTCAGTGCTTCATAATAAAAAAACGACTCCTATCCATGCTGTTGCTAAGATTTTGTTTTTCCAAGATTCCCCCCAACGGTCATATTTTCAAACCCCCCACCCCCCATTTAGATTCTCCTCTGACTTCATTCAATTCATGCTTTCTTCTCCATGTGTCTATGGAGAGAGACTATTTTCTAAACTAGGCTTCATTTTTTCAGAAACCTTCTTATTGCACTAAAACAACTCTTCCTTTTTACAAATGATGGGCTGCTTTGTATCTTGCTTTGGTGCTTGTAAGCATAGGAAACGCGTGCATTTGGTGGGTGCAACTCTTCTTCCTGAGGACCATGTAAGTCCATTCCCAATCCCAATCTTGATTATTTTATTCGCTGCCGGTTATTTTTGTTTGCATCATTTTGTGGTTTGTTGCAGATTGATGAGGCTTGTGCTAAAGTTTCGCAATTCTGTGAATCCACAAAGCAGGAACTTGTTGCAGAACCCGTAAAGCCATCTACAAAATCCAAGTAAGCTGTTTTTGTTACGAGCTTAAGTTTCCAAATCTTCGTGTTATTCAGTTTGTATCTCTGTTTGACTTGCAGGTCTTAAGCGATTTTGTTATTTTTCTTAATATGTACGCTTACCATTGGTTTCAAGTAATTTTTAGGAGAAGACTCGACGACCTATTGAGCTTGAGTGGGAAAAAGAAGGTGACTTTTCATCTCACTGTAAAGAGCTATGAAGGTATATGTACTGGGGGAATTACTGATGAAGCCACTCGTCATAAAGTAGATGAGGGTGAGACAAAGGAGTGTGAAGGCAGAGAAGAACCAGCAAAGGAGGACCAGTCAGTTTCAGAGTCGATCAACTTTAAGTTTTCATCAGATTCTGAGGATGAGAGGTACAAAGATCGTACCAATCAAGAGTATAGGGATTTGGAACTGGAGCATAGTAATTTAGATGATAATAATGGAGGTGAAAAGGACAATGCGGGTGCCGGCGGTCAAGGAATGGTTCAAGAGCATAGCAATTTAGACGATAATAACGGAGGTGAGCACGACAATGTGGGTGGTGACGGTCAAGGAATGGTTCGAGAGCATAGCAATTTAGATGTTAATAACGGAGGTGAAAAGGACAACGTAGGTGGTAACGGTCAAGGAATGGTTCCAAAAGAATCATCCGAGTCGTTATTTTCTTTGTCCATCGAGTCAAGAAAGCACGAGCGGGATGATGAAATGGATGAAAAGGAGGTCACAAGTTCAGTACTCAAATGTCGCTCACACAATACTGAACAGAAGGCATCTGGATCTGACCATGAACGGAATTCTGAAGCACTAAACGGGGATGCTAATTCGGTGTTGACACCAGCGGAAAATCTAACCAAGCTGAAAACAGTCAAAGCAAGAGCAACCATAGTATTGCAGGGTGAAGACAAGGAGAATATGAAAGTGGAACAGGGTTTTGGTGAAGAAATTAGCCCTGGTCCTAGTTTTAAGGAATGCACAAAGAATGTTAAAGCAGAAACCAAAGTGAAGAGCTTCAGAGATGAGGAAGTTGCAGTGGATACTAGCTTGTCTAGCTGGTTGGTTTCAACTCCAATTTCCAGGACCAGTCCAAATTCTGTGGGGAATTCTCCATCCCTCGAGGCAAGGTCCACAAGAAGCGGAGACGATAAGCCTGTATTAAGTGTGCTAACAGTAGAAAAACTCAAAATTCTTTCTTCATCAAATGCCCCGAGACGGTTAAGTAGCCGGACTCGTGATGAAACTCATGTTATAGGGACTGTTGGAAGCTACTGGAGACACACTGGAAGGATCATAGATCCAATTCTAGCTCTTCAAGCAAAAGGACAATAGGCAGATACAGGTAGTGTCTTCAACTGCTGTTAACATATGTGTAGCCTCGCTCATCAGTTATTTACCTGTGCAGAATAAGGGACTGAAATGGGATGCTATACCATTTCAAGCGAGCTTTGGATGCTCAAGTTTAACATTTACCAACAGAGACTTGAGGTGGGTGTTTCCGTAGCTCCGTGAGTATGTATGCTCAATGTCTTCATAAGACCGCTGCTTATGTAACTCCGTGAGTATGTATGCTCAATGTCATCTTTAGCCCAAATAAGACCGCAGCTTGTGTAACTCACCGATGCTCAATTTATATTGTGTAAGACCGCAGCTTGTGTAACTCACCGATGCTCAATTATATTGTAGCATTATCAAGAAAAAAATGTTTCTTAGTTCATTACAGGAAGTGCTTCATATGTATTTGACTTATGAATTATGTTTGGAACATAATGATTTTAGATAGTTATTGATTTATCTATCTGTATGTGCTTAGGTTATTTGGCTTAACGCTTAATACTTTGCAAAAATTTAAAATGTTTTCGTGAAGATTGTTTCTAATATTCTACCATGCTATATAATTAGGATTGAGAGGATAATATTATACCATACTCAAGTTCTGACATTTCTTCGTTGTGTTTATGTTTGTGTTTATACTAGTAGCTACAGTAAATGTTTCACAACAGAAGGCAAATTGTTTGTCTTTTCCTTGCCAGTAATTGTAACTTTGTATCTTTTGATGAATTTAAGTCTCAATTTTTCTTTAGGTTAATTTAATTCTCAATTTCTCTTCAAATAAAACTAAATATATCTGGAATTATGATGTCAACCATGTATTGATGTTCACTCGATTTCCTTAAGATAACATGTCACCTTATAGCAATGAAAAACATACGTTAAGTATATACATGTTAGAAGGTAGTTAATGTCAATTATAAACATTTGTACACTATAATTGTCCCAAATTGAGATTGCCTAGTTTTTCTTCTCTTTTTTCTCTTGGAAATATGTATCATTTTCTAAATATTCATTTGTAACTCTAATTCAATATAAACATTTTGCACTACGAAAGAATCCTCTTTGAAGGAAATAATCATTTCAATTCTTAACTCTTTGTCATCTTCTATTTTTCCTTCATTATTGTGATTTTGTAATTAACCTTATATTATTGTAGTGAATTAAATATACTTTACTCAGTTGTGTTTTTGTAATTAACACTATAACATATAATTTACTTAGTCACACTTTTTCTTAGTTCGTCTTATTTAGTATTTCTATTGTACATATTTCCATTTATAATCATCTTCTTATGTATTATGTTACATGTCATTGTTAAAGATGCCCAATATTTTGTAGATTTTGGTAAAATTTGAATTTCATTATAGTGGGGTGTCAAAAAGACATGATAATAAATATATATGGGTGTTGATGAACTGAGCATGCTAGTCCTAAAAGGAGTTTCTAAAGATAAAGGATAGGGATGACAAACTCACCCGACCAGGTCGAGCTAGAGATGGCAATAGACTGGCCCATGGGTTGATCTCGTAAGTTTTTTAAAATAATTTTTTTTAAAATTTAAAGTGTAAAATGTCTTTTCTTTTAATTGAGTCTGAGCTTGAATTGCCTAGGCCTAGGCCTACTCGAGGCCTAACTCTTCTAAGTAGAAAAGTTAGGCCTCGAATGTGTCTAGGCTTGATTTGGTCCATGGGTCGGCCTATTAAAACACTTGAATTTAGGCCCATGGGTTAATTCATTGCCATCCCTAGGCCTGGCTCGGCTCTACCCATCTTTACCCCGAGTTGACCAGGCCATGGGCTACCCCTAGTTGACTGGGCCATAGGCTGAGATTGCTTAGCCCAATCGAGCCACGGGCTAGGCTTAGGCCAAAGTTATCCCTGCTGGCTCATCCCATCCTGTGGCCCGACGGAAAGATACAAAACGACGTCATTTAAAAAAAACGAAGTTTTTTTAATATAAAAAACATAAAGTCACCTGACCCATTGCCATCTTTAATAAAGGACATAGAGTAATATTTATGTTTTTACAAATTTCCTAATAAGTTGATGAGAAGCTTGAAGGATTTAAGCTTACACCATGATAAGGACATGTCAACTATGCTCTAACAAATGGAAGATTTGAATTATCACAATGTTGCTACGAGTGTGGTGATGTCAGTTTTATATTAAAACTTTCATACTACAAGTATACAAATCGTATCTCGTAGTATAAAAGGTATTGTTCCTACAAGGATTAATGAGTCATCTAACAACTTGAATGCAATTTGTCTAAGGTAATAAAGATTGTGAATTGACTTAAAATAAATAATTAAAATTAAAACAACTAATAAAACTAAACAATTGAATAACTAGATAATTGAACTAGTAATAAGAATAAAGCAAATCAATGATGGAACCTTAGAAATTATTATATCCTTGTTTTGTCTTCCCTTTTTTCTTGTTGATTCAAATTATGATTAATCCTAAATATCCTAAGGTTTTGATGACTCTCTCTCTCAATTTAATCAATTAATCCCAATTGAAATTGATAATAATATAATTGCAACCTATTGATTCAATAAACTACTCGTAACTATTTAGTTGCATTTGAAGCAATCCTAAGGGTAATTAATTGATAATTAAAATATCTCTTCAATTGTTTATTAATTTGATATTTATAGGTCTAGTAAGTTACCAACTCTTGTTGCGAACCTTAACACATATGACTTGATTTAATCTCTCAATTTGTTACCAAATATAAGCATAACAAACATCACAAAGCATTGATATATCTATTGAATTTAACAAGAATAAAGTTTAACAAAGTATATAAAAAAGACTCCCTAGTATGGATTTATTTAGCTTGGCGAAATGTCATTGTAGCCTTTTAATACAAAGATAAACATTTTGTCATGAATTTTCCTAGTTACTCAGCTATATCACAACTCTCAATTGGCTACCAACTTTTTTCTTAACCTAATTTTCTTAAAAAAGGGCTAGCAGAATAGGAATTTTATTTAACATTTTTTAACTTTTTAGCCTACTTCATTTCTTCTTAGTTAATCACTCTCATTAAAAGGTACTCATTATATCTACCAATTTAAATGAATGCAATTATAAATGTATCCAAATAAATGTCATAAAGTGAAATAATAGGTGTTATATCCTAATTAGCATGCATACTTATCCTAAAGACACTTAAAACAAAAAATTCACAACTTAATATGCTTTTACAATTTAAATGACCATGTTCAAAGGTAGGCCAATTCCATTCAATTCATGCCATTGACAGATTCACACCATGCTCAAATCATGCAACAAAATGTTCACATTTGAACAACACGTTGTCCTCAATATGGTAAACGTCCCTACACTTGAACAACACATTGTCCTCAATATGGTAAACAAACAAGACAAATAAAGATAAATACAGTAAATAAAAAGTAAGAGCAAGAAAGCTTATGGTGATTTGGGTGGTGATGGTATTGGAGATGGAACTTGGGCAGCTTGGACAAGAAAATATTAAGTAATTTCTTCCTTTGATACCACTGTTGATGTGGATGGCGCATGACCTCCTTCAGTTATGTCTCCATAGTGTCCAAATGACCGTCTAAGTGTTTATTATTTTCTTCCATTTTGTTAAGCACTTTCTCCTAACCTTCCTCTTCTTCCTCGTCACATTTCTTCCTTGATAAGCCTTGTTGGATTTGTTGTGTGGAACTCGAAATCGCCCGACCTATCCTATTTTTAACTTTTGATTTCAAACTGATATCTTGTGTTTGATAGCATGGACCTCTAAGATCTTAGCTCACCTCAAATGCATATGATTTAAATACTCAAGAAAAACATAGGTTAGGTCATCAATAATAACACCTTACAATTTAGCCAAAGTAGTGACAAGAAAACCCATGGCTACATAGCTACTTTTCATATTAAGCAAAGTAACTATTGTTTGAAAAATATGGGTGGATGTACAAACCTAAATCTTATGATCTATGCACCAAAAGACACATAAATCTTTTTTAGAACACTTGTTACTTTGAGTCTTAGGAAAATAGTTTAGCATATGAATTTATATAATAACAAGTGTTCAGAATTCTAAATAACATTATTAGGTGCATTTTTTTGGATTAAATCATCCAACCCCGTTAAATTTTTTCCAATATTTGTTAGGGTGAAAATTTGCGTATTTTTTAATAAATTTTTCGTTTGGAAAACCACATAGTCCACCATAAGCCCATAATCTGCATTGTACGATTTCCACCTAATTAAAACCACAAATTATCTAACTGACGCGACTCATAATATAAAGTAGTCTAAAATTCAAGGGTCTTTATACACAAGATAATCAAAACATATAAATTTGTGTTATGGAGCATGGGAAACATGTATATTTTAGTAGGAGTGGACTGTGTGTCAAGATGGGCTGAAGCCATAACAACTAAAGGCCCAATGAAGTGGACTATATGTCAAGATGGGCTGAAGCCATGACGAATCCAACAAATGATTGCAAAGTAGTGCAGAATTTTATTAAAATACTATTAAATAGGTTTGGAGTGCCATGAGCGATAATTGGTGATGGAGGAACGCATTTTTGCAATAAATCTTTTGATGCTCTTTTAAAAAAATATGGAGTTCACCATCGTGTAGCCATTTCATACCCCCACAAATAAGCGGACAAATGGAAGTCATGAACCATGAGTTAAAACAAATATTGTAGAAGATGGTAAATAGTTCAAGGAAGGACTAAGCATTAAAGTTGGATGATGCCTTGTAGGCTTATCAAACCACCTTCAAAACTCCGATCAAGATGACTCCTTTTAGGCTTGTGTATAGTAAAGTGTGTCATCTATCTGTCGCACTTGAGCATAGAGCATACTGGGTGACAAAAGCTATAAACGTTGATTGGAAGCAAGTAGGTGAGCGAAGACTCCTATAATTGAACGAACTCGATCACCTAAATGCATATAAGAATGTCAAATTATACAAGGAAAAGGTGAAAAAGTGGCATGATTCTCATATTAAGAAGAAAGAGTTCAAAGTGGGAGATGCGATTTTATTAGATAACTCAAGATTGAAGTTGTTCCAGGAAAACTCAAATCAAGGTGGAGTGGGCCTTTCAAAGTAACCTATTTATTCACACATGAAGCTCTAGAATTAGAAAATCAAAATAAAGAAGCCTTTAAATTGAACTGACGTAGATGTAAATTGTATCTTGGAGGAGTATTTCGACAAGAAATGGAAGTAATTTCATTCCTTTCCAATGATTAAAAATGTTTTGAATGATGGATGGTCAAGCAAACAACCATAACTTAGCAAATTTCGGTAGTTAGGTTGGTATTGAATTCTAGTATTATGGTTTTATTTTTAATGATTTTTGAGTGGTTTGGATGGCTAAATTTCTTGTTTTCAAAGTTATTATGAGTTAAGGAAGCAAGCTTGAAGGTTACATAAAGAAAAAAAAGGTGAAATAGTACGAGGGTGACACATTTCAAAATGTTACAATTATGACTTCCATGTTAAGATCGTAACATGATCGTAACATGCTGAAATGTGTCACCGTTATCCCATTTCAAGTCTCGGTCATGCATGGCTATGGTTTGGTTCATGATCATGGCACGCTGCTAGACTAAAGAATAACCTGAATTTCACCTCCCAAACCCCAATTTACCCCTCCTTCTTCAACCCTAACACTATTTCACACACTCTTTAACTCTCTAAAACATTAGTCACCATTATAAATCTCTCACTTCTCTCTTCACTTTCCTTAGGGTTTTATGTTGTTCTTGCAACTTTCAACTAGATTTCCATTCCTCCTATACATATTTCATAATTTCTATATAAATCTTACATTTTTGGAGTGGTTTTTACAAGATCTCATGGTTCTTTTCTCTATTTAAGTCTTTTTGTGTTTTGGTGTATTTTGTTGTGTTCTTGGTTTATTTTGTAGGTATACACTCATTCATGGAACCAAGAATCAAACAAAGTTTTAAACTCTCATAATCGAAGGGAAAAGTACAAATGGCAAGGAGAGGAGCACTTGATAAGGCTATGGACTTTAAAGATCCTTTTCCGATTTATTCAGAAAACGAAGGTATTTGATTCCAAACTTTTCACTCTAGGATTGTTAGTGCCCCTAGATATTTTGATATTGATATTTTAAACAATATAAGGTTGAAAGAAAAGGTTAAGAATTTGAGTCATAAAATTCAATAGGATAAATTTATTACTTTTGATTATATTGTGTATAAGGAATAAACCCTTGAATTTTATACTACCTTACAATTTGTGTCGTAAGATCTAACTGAATTTTGGTTTCAATTAAGGGGTCAACCATATACTTGGAATTATAATGTTATGTCCAAAATTGGTGGATTTCTATAATCGAACATAATTGAAAAACATGAAGATTTTTATGTCAAGAGTTATTGGAAACATTTAATGGTGATGGATAACTTTGATGCTCGAATGCTCATACTAATGCCATTCTTATTCCTGGGAATTTGCTACTGCATAAGTTTATATGCCAGACTACTTTTGATAAATTGAAAAGTAACAAATGTTTTGTTAAAGAATTATTCATTTTGTGGTGCACGAATAATAATGTAAAAGTTTAGAAAATCACTTATATTTTTCAATTTATAGTTATTACTCTTAAAAAGAAATGTAGTTATCTTGGCATGAGATATATTGTTACTACACTTGTTGTTTACTATGGTGTTGATGTTGAATGACTAACCATTGTTTTTCTTGAGTTTTTAAATCATACTCACTTAAGGCAAGCCAAAATCTTGGTGGTTAATCACATGGAACTCGAAGATATTAGTTCCAAAACTCATGTTAAAAATTGGATTGGACAAGCTAATTCAAGTTCTACACCACCATAACAGCAAACTAAGGTCTCAACAAGTGAAGACACAGAAGATGATAAAGAGGAAGGTTAGGTGAAGGTTTTCAATTTGGTTTTCGATAACAACAAACTTATGAAGGAGATGGCGCAAGAATAGCAATGACAGCAACGCGATATCAAAAAGATTTACAAGTACTTTGTTGCTCAAGATGTTCAACCTTTATAAGGGGTTTTGTGCTCATAACCTTTTCTTTTTGTTATTTCTTGTCATTTTCATTTTCATTTATGTGTTGTTTGCTTTCTCACATTGAGGACAATGTATTGTTTAAGTGTGCGGAGGATTGTGCATTGGCATGTCATGTTTATGAATTTTGCATATCATGTTACCTTAATTTTTGATTAGGTTGACATTTGTGAACATTTGTGGCATATGTGTGAATTGTGTGAATGTGTCAATAATAATAATTTAATGGCATTAGTTTAGCTTTGAACATGTTCATTTAATTTGTAAAGGCATATTTACTTGTGAATTTTATTTTAAGTACTTTTGGTTTAATATGCGTGTTAATTAGGATATGATGTTCATTTTGTTAACTTGAGCAATTTTTTTGTATAAATTTATAATTATAAGTCAATTAAATGAGTTAGCATCATTAGTAACCTTTCATGAGGATGACTGACCAAAAAAATGAGGTAGGCTAAAAATGTGTGTTAAATAAATAACTATTATGGAGAGCCTTTTGAAACAAATATTAAGTTAAGAATATAGTTGTTAGTCAGTTGAGAATGTGATATAGCTGAGTAACTAGGGGCACTCATGACAAAATGTCCAATAAGCTAGTTTTTTTAAATGACCTAGTTGAATAACCGAGGGACATTCATGATAAGGTGTTTACCTTCACGTCAAAACAGTAGGTTAACATTAAAGAAAATAAAAAATGGCATTTCAGTAAATAAAACCTATTAATATTTGAAAATAGCAAAAATTTTCATGAAGGGATAATTAGTAGTAGTTGCATTTTTTATTGATTACTAATTATAAATGTATGTGTGCAAGTGCTAAAGGCGAATGGATAGGATGTAAACGTTTTGATTAATATGTATATTCAATTCAAAGTGCTTAACCATGAAATGCATATGTCAGTATGTTGGCATAATTTTAAATAACTGATATTTGTGGTTAAATTGATTCCATAAAGTTTGATGTCATTTTCTTATTATTGCATGTTGCATGGGTATCTTTTTATGTGTTTATGCTTGGTTTGTTTAAGTATGTGTTTTTTGTTTTTGTTCGAGGATAAGCAAAAGTTTAAGCGTGCGGATGTTTATAGGTATAGTTTGTACTATGTTTTGATATATGTTTTAATGTGTTTTTAGGTGTTTATTTGATGATAATCGTATGTATAGGGTTAGAATTATGTTAATACGAGTGTCAATATGGTTTAGATCATGATTTTAATCTTAATTCTATGTTTCTCGAGATGTTTGATGTGTTTATTAGTGTTGGAAATCAAAAAATTGAAGAACAAGGAGCTACATGGGTACGACCATGATCGTGACCTGTGACATGGGAAGGATTTTCCAAGGTCACAATCGTGACTCCTATGTCCCAATCGTGACAGAGAGAAATTTTCCAAAATGCGCGAGTTTTTCCATCTGTTTAAGGTTTGGGGGCATTTTTGGAACTGAACAAAGTAGACCCTAATACACTATTTAAGAACATAAAAACTCACCAAAAATCACTACAAGAAAAATTAGTTTCAGCAACTATTATTAATGGTTGCTAAAAGTAAGGAAATGGTCGTTAAAAGTTATAGCGACCAAAATCTGGTTGGTCATAGGTGGTCACTATAGGGTTGTTACTAAAAGTGCTCAGTGACGAGTTATTACATTGGTCGTTAAAAATGCATTATTAACAACCATTTAAAATT
>JANZXV010000210.1:12043018-12054975 GCA_027576455.1 Erythroxylum roigii
ACGCATTAAAATTATCAATTAACAATACCCAATAGGTTCATATAAAAATAACCGAACAATAACGAAAGTCCGATTATTAATACACAATACCCAGATTAAAAATAGGATAACACAATCAATTTCTAATGAGAGAGAAACAAAAAAATAATAAAAAAATACTTAACCCCGGGTCGTTGGCGTCGATTTTACCTCCGAACTGGCGTCGGGATGTTTAGCTCTTCATGGGTCTCTCCCGATAAATTGCTTCAATCCTTGTCCAATCCCTAACCAAAAATTCCTGACTGCTCACGGCCTACTCTCCTTCCCACTGTCGCAAGCTCCTAACAATTATACTGTTCATTGATTTGACTAATAAGTTTGGAAGTTTCACGCCCACTCTTCACTGACTGCGTTCACCAGCCATCCAAGCAGCAGCAAGCCATAGCCACCAGCCGCCTGTATCTCCCACCTAAGCTGCCACTGTCCACTATTGTTCTCCCTCGCTGATTTATTTGTGTCCACTCACGCTGGCCTCAACTTCTCTCGCTACTATCTTCTTCTCACTTACGCTGATTTATTCCTGTGTTGTGCGCCTGTCGTTGTAGCTTCCAGCGCCGCCCGCTATTCTCTAATTCATTTCGTGTCTCTCACTCTGTGTCTCTCTTTATGCGTCGACTCCCTTGGTTGTTGTATACTGTCTGATTCTTTGTGCGTTAATTCTTTGCCTCACGCGTGTCCTCCATGGGACAATTTTTAATTGCCCCTCTAAAAACCCTCTTGCTGCTTTAATTGCTGCTCTTCATTGCCATATGTCTTCCTCTGATTAATCAACACAGCTCACAATTTAAATTCCCCTAGCCAATTGATTTTGTCCTTGTAGCAAACCTCCAGCCAGCTGTCCTCGATTGCGTGCTTCCACTTTAATCCCCTTTAAATTATTTTGCTGTCCGATGCTGTTGCTAACGTGTCTCTTCTCTATTGGCTGCACCTTCTCTTCAAAACGACGCTGCTTGCATCCCCTTGTGTTATAGCGTGACCTCCTTCTTTTTCTATTTTACTTGCTCATTTCATTTGATAATTTAAATGTCTTTTCTTTAAAACCTTACTCCTTCATGCTCTTTTCTTCATGTCGTGTCTTTTAATTTTCTTCTTCTTCAATAAATATAAGCAAAATAAATATTCAGTAAATGACCCAAATGAGATACTTTTGACTTACTTTAATTTATTTGCTCCCAAATTGTACCTAAAATCAAATATGAATTAAAGTGAGTATCTTAAGCATTTTTGTATTAATAATCGCTAAGTGAAAATAATTAAAAATATCAACAATTAAGCACATGTCAACACTTGAGAAATGAGAGGTTTCCAGAACAAAGGAAATCTAAGCTACAACTAAGAGGAGATGGTTCAAGTTTTCAAAAGGATTAATGATAATGCTTATAAAATTGATTTTCCTAGCTCTTATGGTAATGTTAGTGTTACATTCAATGTATCTAATTTATCCCTATTTGATGTTGCAGATTTGATGACAAATCCTTTCGAGGACGGAGGAAATGATGGAGAACCATGGGCATGTGAAAGATAATAAGAGAAGCATATATGGTGTGATCCGCCTCAAGGAAGCCTAGGACGTGACTTGTATGGACATGAGCTTGCAAAAGGAGGCTTAGGAACTGAAACTGGATCAGATTTAAAGTCTGAATGTGCAAGGTAAGGGGCTGAACGAAATTCCCATATCAAAGGCCCAACATTCAAGTCTAATATTCCTGAAGATCCATTACAAGATGTTGGAGGCCCAATGACAAAAGCTAGGGCCAAAGCAATGAAGCAAGCATTGAATTGTTTTATCTAAGACCTTCAAAAGATAGAGCCCATATTGTTGAGTCAGATTTCATCTCATAAAGGTCCAAGAGGCATTGTCTTACTCCTTGAAGCCCATCATAAAGTCTCCAAAGGCCCACATGGAGTCCAATTGGGAGAACTCACTTAAAATACCATGTGACAAGCATGTGCCACTCAAAAATAAGGAGAAGGACGTGATCTATAAGGTCCAACATGTTCAGATTATGTTTTAATTAGTTTCCTTTTTGTTTTCCTTGAAATAAGGTCATCTCGTCAACACCTTTCTAAGTTTATTTTGTTTTCTTTTAGGGATTGATTTGTTTCCTTTTATTTAGTTTCTTCTTTAGGACATTAAGTTAGGAAGTCTTTTCTATAAATAGGCACCCTCTATGTACTTTGAAAGGAGATCTTTCATTTAGAAAAATATTGAGAGCTTTCTTGCTTTTTTTTATAATACTTGACTTATCGAAGGAGTGGTCTTCCTTTGTGGCGTCCCAAGGTTAGAGTTCTAAGAGATAAGTTCTCTTAGGGTTCTTTCCATTGACCTAAATTCTTGCTAGAGTTCTAAGAGATAAGTTTTCTTAGGGTTCTTTTCATCGACCAATATTCTTCTAACCTCCCATTTTCTTTTTGTGTTCTGTTTCTATCTTCTCAATTTTGTTTCTTGTGATTCCGTGTGTTTGCTTGATTCTGGCCATTCCCAGACATAGCTCCATCGTGTGTTTGCTTGATTCTGGCCATTCCCAGACATAGCTCCATCTTGTTGAAGGTTCTTTAGAACAAGTTCCTATTGGGTCTCCTATCAACAAAGGTGCTTATGGTTGGTCCTTTCTTCAATAGTCACAGCAACTTGGAATAAGAGAAACAATCGAATCTTTCATGATAAAAGTCTTTCTAAGGAACAATTATGTAATCAACTCATTCAACATATTAGACTTCAAATCAACAAACATAAGCATAGATTTCATGATAAGAAATAAATCCTTCCCTTATGTCTAGTTTCCTCTATTTTAAGCTCTAAATTGTAATCCTTTATAGTTAATAATGGTTTTTTCAGCACAGTATTTTGACTTATACATTTATAATGCCTTTTAAGGCTTAATTCAATTCTTCTTTTTTAAAAAAGTTAAAATAATTCATTTTTGTTATTAATAGCATCATAATCAACTCTAAAATAGGGGAAAAAAAGGTTATGTCTCTCTAATACTTTATTTGCATTGAAAAGTCTACCTATACTGGTGTGATAATTGTCCCCTCAATTCAGGTATAAGCAAAGTGGAAATTTAGCTTTTATGTTTTTAAACATGTTGGAAGATTAGTTTCATTGCAAAACTGGCATTACATGGCTTTCAATCTAAAAGAAATAGTGTTACGTAAACTTAGATTAATATAGTTCTAATTAAATTAAAGATTATGTTTATATGAGAGTTAGTTAAATAATTTTTATTTGTTTAAATATTATGAACCATTAACGTCAAACTTAAATTTTGATAAAAATATTAAATACTAAAATATACCTCTTTCTTAACTCGAAAAAGAAAGAGTTAAAAAATAAATAAAAATAAAGAAGCACTTTACTCTTATTCAGTAAGCAGATCATATCCCTAATATATGATTCGTCCAAGAAAAGATAAAAATGTCATGTATAATTTAAGATGCACAATAGAAAAAGTACAGGCCAATTAAATTTCACGCGAGGCTCAGGTGGCTCCTAGTCCTAGTTGATGGGCGACAGCGAAGGCCTTCGCTGTCTATTTCTATCGTACAAACCATAAGCCAATTGAATACTATAAAAAGATATTATAAATTACATAAACAAGTTGATAAGGCATTTATATTTGGATTACTTTCAAAAAAAAAAAAAAGTTGATAAGGCAGTCAATAAGCCAACTGTCGGTAGCGGCTCATGTGACAATTGGAGCCCTTCTTTTATTTTTTTACATAAATTAAACACGCTAGACTATCTATCATTAATTTAGATCCTTGTTTTCTCTTTAACCCGCTAGATATTTACAAATATAGTTATAAGTCCTATCTTTAATTCTTAAGCTCTTCATATTTTAACTATTATGAAACAAATTAAGTTCTTATTGTGTTCCCAAAATTTTTACTAATTTTTCATAAACAAGCTTTCACTTTTGAACAAAAATAAAATTTTATTTCATAAATCATTTTCATCACTAATTTTATCATTGTTATTGTATTTGAAATTTTATAATATTATACCAGGTTTAAATTTTGATGAATTTGAAAGTTTATAAAATATGATATTAAAACTATATCAAAAAAGATGATTTATATATAATAAATTGCAATTTAATGATTTTTGTTTCTTTATTATTAGTGACACACGCGATAATTACTTGCAAAATTCATTTACTTTTATGCAAAGGAATTAGGAGCTTTTTCGAAACATTAAGAATTGATTCTCCTTAGACTAAGTTATACCGGAGGAAAATGTGTAGTTTGATTCAAATGCATAAAGAAGTAGGTCCTTCAAGACATTATGTATAAAGTTAGTACTTCATTATGTAAAATTGGTATTTTATCTACATTTTATAACCCTCCGTATAAGTACCATTGAGTGTCAAGCCCTATTTTGAGACTTATGGTGATCGTAGACAGTTTTATGTCTTGTAGAGATGACGAAGAAGTAAAGTCAAGATAGATGCTTTTTTAGGAGGAGAGATGGTCATGTAGGGTGTTACACACTCGTGTCCTCAACTTACACTGCCATGTATGTCAACTATGTAAGCACACATGCCTGTGTGGATCAACCATGTAAGTCTCTGTATCCGTGTGAAGAAGGATGTAAAGAGCGAAGACATACATGATCATATACACCCTATGTCCATGACATACAAAACCGTGTGTGACAACCGTGTATCTCTTTGTGATCATGAACATCTACGAGTAAGACAGTGTTGAATATACACGATCACTTATACAATCGTGTATGTGATTGTGTACAGTGTAGAAAAGCCTATATAGTGATATGAGAGAAAAATAAGTAGGTTTTGTATAAGAGTGCAGCTATGGCGTTCAAAAGTAAGGAAAATTGGAGAGAGGGCAAGTAGTGTAGTATTCTTATCCCGTTTTATTGTCTTTGGGATTAGTAAGAGTGTCTACTGATTGTTGCATTAACTTTGGTCTCAATCCTGAAACTTTTGAGGCAACTTTTTATGGGCGAGAGATCAAACTTTGTAAATCCTTATTTGAGTTTAGTGGATTTGTTTATCAGTTTGGCACGTAATTTTTCCCTCTACACTGGAGGGTTTTTCACATAAATCTTGGAGTTTGTTTCACTATTAAGTCTCTTATTTTCATACCAATTTGATGGTGAAAGTTGAAGCGTATTTTAGTTATTAATATTTGGTTAATCTTTTACAGAGTTATGTTATAATCTCCTTACAAGTGTTTTCATAGTCATCTTGATGGAAGGTGGAAACAGATCTATGGTCAAGTTGATGTCAACAAACTACTATATTTAGAGGCCCATAATGGAGGATCTTCTATAATGCAAGGATCTTTTTTATCCTGTTGATATGGACATAGGTGTGAAGGATGATGTTCCTTCAAAACCTGAAAAGATTTCAAATAGAGAATGAGTAAAGATGAGTAAAAAAACTCTAGGCATAATTAGACAATGGATTGATATCAACATATTCAACGATGTGCCTTAAGAAATGGATCCTTTTGAAAAATGCTAGAAGGAGTCTACAAAAGGAAGACTGACCATAATAAGGCTTGTCTAATTTAAAGGCTTGTAAACTTGAAGCTGAAAGCTAGGAAATTTGTGTTGGAGCATCTAGGTGATTTTCATATTATAATCAATAAGCTTACTACAATGAAGATCATTTTTGATGATGAGCTTCAAGCCTTTTTCCTATTGAGTTCGTTATCGGATATCTGGGAGACATTAGTGGTGATGATTAGCAACTCAGCTCATGAAGGTGTGCTCTCTTTGGATGTAATCAAAGAAAGTATGTTCAATGAAGAAATCAAAAGAAATGAGATAGGAGTTGACAACGTGAAGGCATTTGTGGTAGTGATAAATACATAATTGACAATTCATTTATAGGTTATAATTGCCTTTATGGGCCAAAACAAAAAGAATTTGGGTGAAAACATTACATAAAATGAAGTTTTGAAGCAAATTAGAGACACACGACCGTGTTTATGCTTTTGTAAGTCTCAATGACTTTGTAAAATTGTGAATTCTAGAGTTTTAAATATATACGGTCTCATACACAGTCGTGTATCAAACTGTGTATGTTCTAAAAATCTTAAAATTTACTACAAAAGGATATGAGTAGAGGCAATATGGGAGCGCCGACTTTTATATTAGATTTCAGACGTGAGAAATGCTGAGAGGTGATGATAAAGTTCCAAAGACAAGGAAAACACAAAGTTAACATTAAAAGATATCTGATACAAGGCTACATCAAATCCAAACTTGAAATAAGAGTCAACAGAATGGAAGGGAGATTTAGAATTATAAACTCTTTGTTTTCTATTAGTTTTTATGCATGTTGACATTTGATTTCCTTTCCTATTATAAGTTACTAAATGCTTTTTATTGTCTAGGTGTGATAAACTCTAGTTTGTCATACATATGTTTTAATATTTTATTTAATGCAATTGTTTTGATTGATCTATTATGATTCAATTATTTGTTTATACATGTTCTAATACATTTAGAATATTAGTGCATGATTTAATTTCATATCATTGATATTGAGAAATCCTTTGTATGAATAGATCTACCATAATTGAAAGGAGTTGATTGCAAACCTAAAGATAGGTCAACATAAATCTCATGAATGAGGGTCAAACTTAACAGCAAAAGTCATAAATTGATAATACAATCCTAGGAACTTTAACTAGAAATATTTCAGTTAATCACCCTATGAATTAGTTTTTAGTAGTCTTGAGAGAGTTATTAACATAAGATGGGAATTTCTACGGTCTAATTGTCAATAAAATAATTGCATGATAACATGTTAATTATTTAATGGTTTATAAAGGGTTTCATCACCTAGACACTAATCTTTGATATTGAATTTTCTAAGCAATTTCTTTTGTATTCTACGTTCATTATTGTTTCCTATTTTAGTTAATTGTTTAAGTTTGTGCTGTACACTTATGGTTAATTTAATATTGGTATAGAAATAACCAATCAAGTTTTTGGACCGTTGCCGGTGACAAATATTAGGAACACCTAGATTTTATTACTCTAGCCTTTTTTATTTTATTATGTTTTTATTTTTGTTTCTCCTTTTATTTTATTTGAATTAATTTTTTTGCATTTATTTTATTTTTATTTTATTTTATTTTCTTGTATTTTATTATATTTTTGGCTTATTCATTTAATTATCTTTTGAACTTCTCTACATTGACGACGTGTTTGTAGATTATTTTTAGGGACTAAGGTTTAATCTCATGGCCACAACTCACAATGGATGGATGGAGTAGACAGTACTTTTATGGGAGTTATGATATGTCATTGCAACATATAACATCAACATATTGGAAAAAGTTATTTCCTCACATGTTTTCAAAATCTCAACCAATATCCATATCGTGTTGCAATATTTATGGGATTAATTATTAAAATCATGAATGTCGGGCATCGACGTATATGTTGGTGCAACCAAGCATGTACAACCAACCTCAAGGTGCATCATACGAGAATATGTATAATTCAGAGTGGAGCAAACCTTACGAATCTGGATGGAATGAGTATTCTCCAACTAAATATGTACAACAAGAGCAACAAGACAAAAGTATTAAAAATAAACTACTAGAATGCTTTGCCAAGCATGTAGCGAGCTGACATGAATTCGAGGAGAGATTTTATTCACTTGAGTACGATGAGCATAATACCTCTTACTATCTGAGCTCCCTAATGTCTCAGAGTAAAGAAGAGATAATAGTCGATTTCATAAATGAAGATACATTTCAAGAAGGTGAAGAGGTAATTGCTTCTTTGAAAGATATGATGACCAATTTTATTCAAGAATCAAACATTAGACATCAAGAAATAGAGGATTGTATACAAAATATGGTGAATCGGGTTAACCAGTTGGAGAAGATATTATGATGAACTGTAGGAGAGTTTGCCTAATACTACTGAAACTGATCCTAAAGAACATGGAATGACAATCACCCTTAGTAGTGGAAAAGAGCTTCCAGACGAAGAAAAAGATGAAGAAGAAGCCTCTGTCCAAGAAGGGGAAATAGAGGAATGGCAAGAGATAGTTGAAGAAGAAGAAGAGCTAGAAACTTTTGTCTAGGAAGAAGTAGAAAAAGAGCAGACAAAGGTAGTTGAGGAAAAGAACTGGTGGAGGAACCAAATAAGGAAACTATTGATGAATCATTAGTAGCACCTTAAGTATAGAGAGTTCCTATTTCTTCCAAGACAAACTACTTCAGTCAATCAACGATTCAGGGAGTTTTGTTATCCCTTATTATATTAACAGTTTATTATTAAAAAGGGTATTACTGCAGTTAATGGGTTTAACTAATTTAATACATTATTTCCTTACGATTATCTTATAGGCTTATTTATTACTTCTCTAGATTGCATCTTCTGAACAACCTCTGCTTTTGATATCTCTCAATATCTCTGAACGTTTGCCCTTTTATTTTGCCTCCTCTCACATTTTTTTAATAGTAAATTTTAAGGTTTTTGGGAAATACACGACCATGTATCCCTTCTTTATTTCAAATCTTTTTATAGTAAATTTGAATGCACAAAGAAATAAAAGAGTTAGGAAAAAAAGGGATGAGAAAAACTCTGTTTTTCCTTAATAAAAAAAAAACAGCAGAGATATAGGAAAGAACAAAGACGGAGCCACACATAGACTCATCGAGAAAATATTAAATAGAAAAGAAACATTCCACAAAGAGAGCTCCTAGCCAGAAGCAGAGAGAGAGATCTCAGTTGGGGGTGACCGAGTTAGGTAACGTCGCGTCGGTGTACTTCTATCTCTTCGCTCTTCGTAACGCATTAATTGCCAGATTTCATCCTGACCTCCTCCTCCATACTCTCTCTCACTCTCTTTCTCTTTCTGCGAGTTTTGGAAGCCCAAATCTCATCTGAAGCGACACTAGAACTAAAACTGGACCATTTTTCTCAGCCAGCCTTGCATCTACTTTGCCATTTCTCGGTAATATAGGGTTTGCAAAAGCAAAGTGAAAGATTTATTTGCCGGGAACAATTTCTTGAAGCAAATGGAGTCCGTTCTTCAGTTGGGAAGTGGGTTTTCCATTTGGTTCAAAGGTTACTTTTCCTCTATCTTCAACTTTTTTTATTCCGTTGCCTTTTCTTGTTGTTAATTGGCAATAAACGTTGGGATTTCGACCAAACATTGTTGGGTTTGAGCTTAGGCTATGAAGACAAAATCTTTACCTGTTTTGCTTTTCTATTCCTTGTTAAAGGTTTCATTTTTCTTATGACGGTTGTCAGTTACTTGCAGGGTTGAGCTTTGTGAAGCTTTATTGAAGGGTCTTGGAACCAAAAATCGGTTTGCCTGAAGTGCGTTCCTTACTTGACACTTGGGAAAAATGGATGGAATTTGGGCAATTTTGACGCAAACTAGTGATTGTTGTAATCTATAGTGGTTTATCTACTGAATTGAACTCTACCTGTAAATTGCCTGTGACGAGCTGCAAAAGATAGCAGAAAACACAGTTTTGTTGATTTCTATATGCAAGCAGAAGATGTCGTTTCGTTAACAGTGGAAGAGGCACAACAGAAAAATATGCAAGTAGATGATGCAGTTTCGTTAACAGTGGAAGAGGCTGGAGATGCAGGCGGCACAGTAGAAAAATATGCAAGTAGATGATGCAGTTTCGTTAACAGTGGAAAAGGCCGGAGACGCAGGCGGCGCAAGGAAAACCTGTTTTAATAACACACGAAAACTTGTTTTAAAAACATACGAAAACGTTATTTTTTGGTTTTCACAAAGTGATTGCGGTTTTCTTGTTTTTGAAAACGAAAAACTACGATATCCTTGACCAAACGAGTTTTTATGGAGCGTTTCTTATTTTTTGAAAACCACAACCAAAAACGGCAAAAAAAATGAAAACAAACGGGCCCTTAGCTTTTGACTTATAGTGAATTGTGTTCCATGAAATTGAATTGTGTGTAATGTAATCATACATAACGAGTTATTTTATATAAGATGGATATGCATATTGTGTACTGAAATTATGTGTTATTTATTTTGATATATGCATTTATTTATTTTTACAGATAAATGAAAGAAAGTTCAAATACTTCTGATCAACCCATTTCAGGAAGATATAATGATCCAGCTTGGGCTCATGCTACATTGGTTCCCGGTATGAGGAACCATACTATTTGCTTGTTTTGTAACAAGCATTTGAAAAGTGGAGGAATCACCTGATTAAAAAAACATTTAGCTGGGGTTAAAGGAGATGTGAAACCTTGTACAAAAGTAAGTCATAATGTGAAGTGGCAGACAAAAACATTCCTGGATGAATATCAATATGAGAGAGATAGAAGGGAAAGGTTGAATTTTGAAATTGGTAGTGGAAGTTCATTTTCTAGTTTCCGTGGTGATTTTGGAAATGTTGAAGGTGAAAGTGGTAGTAGTAGTGGTGGTAGTGGTAGTGGTAGTGTTCCACCTCAAGCTCAAGAAGAAGTACCTGTATTTGATGTGAGGAAGAGAAGAAGGCAGTTGACTAATTTCTCTGCACCACGAATAACTCTTGGAGCCCAACCTTCAATTCGTAGTGCAATGCAATCAAAAGATGTGGCTCTCAATGTCGATATGGCAGTAGCTAGAAGGTGGTATGATACAGGTTCGTCATTCAATGCTTCTCAGTTATATTATTATCAACCTATGATAGATGCAATAGCCTATTATGGTCTAGGATACAAAGGTACTTCGATTGATGACTTAAGAGGTAAACTTTTGAGTTGTACTGTTTCTGAAATTAGAAGTTATTTGGCTAAAATAAGAGTGAATTGGGGTAATTATGGATGTTCAATCATGTGTGATGGTTGAACAAATAGGAGATAAGAGCCTATTAATTTTTTTTATTTATTATACAAATAGCTCTATGTTTTTGAAATCTATTGATGTATCTGGCCTTATTAGAAATACTGAGACTTTGTTTGTGATATTTGATGAAGTTGTGAATGAAGTAGGGCCTAAAAATATTGTTCAGTTTATTACTGATAATGATTCCGCTTATAAAGCAGTAGGAAAAAGGTTGCAGAATACGTATAATTTATTTTTTTTGGACCGCTTGTGTTGCACATTGCATTGACCTAATACTGGAGAATATAGGGGATCCTAGGTATTTTTCTGTTATTGATGAAATTTTGCATAAAGCTAAAAAAGTGTCAAAGTTCATTTACAATCGTGCATACATATTGAGTTTGATAAGAAAGGAATTTACCAATGGTAGGAATTTGTGTCATCCCGCTATGACAAGATTTGCCACAAATTTTTTATCACTTTAGTCTTTTATTTAGATGAGGAAAGAGTTAAAACAAATGTTTACAAGTGATAAGTGGATTGCATCTCAGCATGCTAGGTCTAATGTTGGAATGGAGGTTTGTAATATTATACTAGAAGATAGAGAATTTTGGTATCAATGTCAATTTGTTATCCGAGTTTGTGACCCTTTGGTGAGAGTGCTTCGCTTGGTTGATAATGAAGAAAAGCCAACAATGTGTTATATTTTTGATGCCACGGAGAGAGCGACGAAAGCAATTAAGGCCAATCTGAAACATAGGCCTTTTTTATACATACCATATCTTTCAATCATTAATGAGGGAAGAGAAAGATAACTTTCTTCTTCATTGTTTGCAGCTGGGGCATTTTTGAATCCTATTGTCTATTTTAGACCGGATCTTACTAAGCAAGCTGAAGTTGATAGATGAATGCTTTTAACTATTACAATAATTGTTAGCATTGATGCGAAGCAAGATCTTTTAAGCTCACAAATCGAGCTTTACAAGTTGTCTTATGGGGATTTTGGAATGTCGATTGCTATTCGACAAAGAGGAAAACTTTATCTAGGTATTAGTTATTTCCTTTTTCTTATTTGTTGAAAATTAATTATCACTTTATTTTGTTTATAACACTACTTTTGTT
>JANZXV010000210.1:12055413-12067685 GCA_027576455.1 Erythroxylum roigii
AACAAGTGAGAGGTCAGATAGGAGAGCATGTTTGAGATATGAGCACATTTTGGTGTTTTGATGATATCTTGAGCTATTGTATTCCAATTGAAGTTATTCTTGATCCATATCAAACAAGAGACATAGAACTATGATTTTTATGAAGAAGTCAATTTGAAATTAAGGTTTTAAGTTTTCCAAATTCTGTGCACAAGTAGAAGAAATGAGTTCAAGCATGGTGACTGATTTGTATAAGCACACCATGGAAGATATTGTAAGTGAATTTTAGGATGTTATAAGATTGAAGATGATTGATAATGTCTAACAAGGGTTATGAGAATGAAAAAAAAATTGCATGGCTAATTAGGGTTCTTGGCAACAACCCTTTAAGGTAATTTGTTCATGATTTTTGCAAGAAGGTTGGGTTCTGGTAACAGGTCCCAACAAATTACTCCATTTTCCTTGTCAAAATGATCATACAAAGTGGACCCAAAAGTTTGTTTTTAGAAAAATCTAGAGCGATCAACTGGATTATGAAATTAAATTCAAATTGTTTCATTAAGGTGCAAACTCTAAGTATAAATCATAATTATGTGAGTTTTAATACATGAATGATTCTGTGATGAGAATAATGGAAAGATACCCGAGATTGTCATTGAATATGCATTGTACATATTTCATATACATAAATGTGCATAAATGAATACTTATAATTGTGCAAAGTTGTGATACGCACAAATGTGTATGTATTGCATGATAAAGAGGAGCATTTAGAGGGCTATCATCCAGACGTTGTCAGGACTTCAAGGCAATAGCTTTCTGGAGCGATCTGTGAGTAACCTAGACGGTCTCACTTAATTAATTGTTTGTTTAAATTCTGCTTTGAATTATCTTATGAATGTGATTTGATTGTTTGATTCTCGACAACCATTATCACTTCTCACCTGCAACCATCATCCGCCACCACCGATCACTTCATTCTCAACTCCACCGCCAGTCTCTATTGCTAGCATGGGTGACACCGGAGCTTCAGCAGTTGTGAAAGGGTCCAGAGTCATGCGCTGCTAGTCCAACATTTCCTCTTGAAAATGTAGCATCGGCTTGAGTTCACCGGGCTTCAAAGGGGAGTTAATCTTACATTGTCACGTTTAACTGCATTGTTGTAAATTTCTGAGTTAGGGTTTACTGCCGTGTAGTTAAATTAGCTTGGTTAGAGTTTAATCAAGTGTTGAACAATATCTTGTGTTATGGATTTGGTTATATGTAGAACTTTGATGCTTAATATATGATGTTTCATATATGTCTTTTGGTGATTGTGTTAGTGCTCTTTATCTGCCTAGTTGTGTTTGATATTGAGATTATGCTTGATCCAATCGACCACTTGCATTAACTTGTCCATTTCGCACACTAAGATGCATTTAACAAGGTTTTAAGAAATGGAGTTCATTGATTAAAACCTTGGACTTAAAGAGTTCTTTAAGGTTTGTTAATCAAAAACTTAGTGGATTTCACTCCCTAGAAATTTGTTTTGAACCGTCATAGCCTAAGCTTGTTTTCAAGAGGACTTTATCATATTCGATTATTGTTTGAATTTTAAACTTCCAATTTCCCAAAAATCCAAAAAATACATTTTATACATTCTTTTCTAGTTTAGTCAAGTTTCCTTGATTCATACCAATGATCCACCCCCCTCCCCCCCTTTTATCAACTTAATTTGCATTTTTGACAATTAAGCTAACTTAAACCTTTTTCGTTAGGTTCCAATTAAGTGAGACGACCCGAGGTTGCATCCTATATTGCAATCCTTGGAATTTAAATTTTTGACTCGGTTTCCAAGGGATTGAGCTTAAGATCGAACGACGGAGCCAACCAATTGTGCACAACTTTTTCAGCACGTAAAATTTTTGAATTCTTGACCTTTCAAGGCTATTTTTGGAACCAAAAATAAGTGGGAAAACTCTAAAAAGAACTCTAGAAGCCTCAAGAAATATTTAAGGAAAAGAAAACAACAAAAAGGAGGTTGTACATCATAAACAAACAGATTAAAGTGGAGCCATCAAAATCAACTCCAGTATTTCCAAAATTTCTAGATCAAGACATAAAGTTGTTTTCTTTCTTTTTTCTTCTTATATTTCATTGTCTTAGGATGTTAATTTTGATTAGTAGGATGTTGAACATGATTATAGATTTCTATATCCATATTAAGGATTATTCTTGAGTTGTTTTGTTAAACTTTATTTATGTTGAATTCAATATATATTAATGCTTTGTGATATTTATTATGCTTATGTTTGATAAGAATTGAGAGATTGAATCAAAGTTATATGTGTTAAGACGCGTAAGTAGAGTTGGTAACTTAATAGGTCGGTAAATATCGGGTTAATAAACAATTGAAGATAGATCTTAATTATGAGTTAATTATCTTTAGGATTGTTTCAAATCTAATTGAATAGTTAATAGTAGTTTTGTGAATTGAGATGTTGCAATTCTATTATTATCTATTTCAGTTGGGATTACTTGATTAGATCTCAAGAGAAGGTAATCAAAATCTTAGGATATCTATAGTCAAGCATAATTAAATTAAGAGGATAAAGGGAAGACAAATCAAGGATAGAATAACTCTTATGTTTCCATTATTGATTAACGTTATTCTTATTGCTAGCATCAATTATTCCATTGTTTAGTTTTATTAGTTTATTTCAATTTCAACTAATTTATTTTAATTCAATTCATCCAATCTTTTATTACCTTATACAAAGTGCATTCAAGTTGTTAGGTGACTAATCAATCCTTAAGAGAACAATAGTTTTTATACTACAAGCTATGATCTGTATACTTATAGTACGAAAGTTTTTAATATAAAATTCCAACAACATCTAGCATTAAATTGGGAGTAATAAAGTTGGAAAAGGCAACAATCAACATTATGATACCTGAGACAACTAGCATAGATTAGGATTGATAGAGGCGGAAGCATGATTCACTAATTTTGGATTTTGAAGCTAAAGGAGAGCCAAAGGAAGATTGGCTCATGAGATTAGGTAGCAAGGGGAATACAAGGTTGGAGTTTAAAGAGAGTGAAGAAGAGTTAGTTGTTGAAGCATGCTCTATTGCCATAAAAGGGAAGGAAATTGTTAAAAGGTTATTGAAAGAGTTCTTGCCTAAGTTAATTACTAAAAAAGGTAACAAAATTTTGAAAATTTGAACACAAAAGGAACTCTGTTGAGGGAAGCACAAGCTAAAAAGTGGTAAGGGTAAAGAAGAGTTTGAAGCTGAAGGGCAATTGGGAACAAAAAGAGGAAATCTTAAAGAGAGAGATAAATGAGTGAAAGTTAGGAGCATGGTAGAGAAGACAATGAGGAGAGGATAGGTGAAGCAACCAAAAATAGCGAATGAATGGAAATGTCACTTAAATTCTCCTTTATTAGAAGAGAACAAGATCAGCAACAAAGTAGGGAAAGATGGATACATCACAAGAATGAGAAGGTTTTCAAGTTGTGAGGATAATGTACATAAATATTTTTAATGGATTGAACCTCTTATTTTAAAAAAAGAATAAATAATTAAGGAATATAGGAATCTTAATTTTAAAATATATTGTATCATCTAATTAGTGATGAAGAGAATAATATTGGACCACAATCTTAGTTTTTTAATTCTAGTATTTACTCAAATAATGTGATTATATTTAGTTCTTGAAATGATCAAATCAATTAATAATTAAAATGTCATATTCATAGTAATAAAATAATTATCATTTAATTTAAGTTAATTGGCAGAAATATTAACATAATAAAATTTAAATAAGTAAAATACTCAGATCAATAATAGTGATAAATTCATGTGTTATCGTTTAGACAACATAACGAAATACCAGTGCTGGAGAGCGTGGACCCACGCACTATGATTACGGGTGGATTACGTTGTCCGCTGAAGCGGTGGCCCACCACCACACACTATTAATGCCCGTCCCGACTGTTTCCGGCCCAAGCCTCTTGCTACGACGTCTACTGCTTTTTAAAATTAGCGGTAATTAAAGAAAAGTAAGATAATCAAAAACCCTTTTGCTCTTAGTTTTGGGTTGATTCCTACACTGATTCAAATCCTCACGGGAAGGTAATATCTTTCTGTCAATGTCGATCTGATATTTCTGTTTCCTATCTGAATTTTTGATGTTTTGTTTTGACGATTGCCTTTTTCTGTTGACTTTATTTGGATAATGAAGTTCCCTAGTTTTTTGGATTTTGTTAAGTTTCTGATGATATATTCTTCACCCAGCTTGCGTTTGCTTCAGATTTTCTTGTGCATCTTGTTGTACGCTGTTAATTTTTGCATTATATGATTGCTTTTTTTCTTTTCCTATCGCTCCAATATGACCTTGCACTTTTGTTTTCTTTTTGGTTCGTCTAGTGGTGTTTTATCGTTCAACAACACAAACAAGTGTATCAATGGGTTCTAGCTCAACCGAAACTCTCCCCTCAATGCAGGTAAGGTTGGACATATGTGTGTGTATTTCTTTATATTGATACTTGTGGTCTAACGTTTGTTTTTGGTTCATAGAACCTATATCGATCCTGCTGGAGAGTTTAATTGCTCCAGCTTTTCCATTTATCCTTTCGAGTTTTGTGATATTGGTCTTTGATTTCCAGCAAGACTTTTTGGTTATTAGGTCCATCTTGGCACTTCTGGATTGGGTTGCCTTCTTCTTCTTCTTCTTCTTCTTTTTCTTCTTCTTTTTTTTTTTTTTAAAAATGAATTATTGTATGTTGCTCATTTTTTTGCTTTCTCTCTTTTTCTTGTATTTTGTCATATGTAAACGACTAGTTGTCGGGATATGGAAGTACTGGAAACATGCCATGGTGACACTTTCTTACCTTGGGTCTTGTTTCTATAGATGAACATCATACCTATATTTTATTTTCTGTATATTGTGTCAGGGTCATTTTTTTTTACAACTGGACTTTTGTAACTAAGGGTGATTAGTAGTCATGTTGTAGTTTTACATTAAAGTATTTATTCTTTGCAGGAAATTATGCTGGAGTTTCGTGCTGGTAAAATGGTTTTTGAAGGGAAAAGGGTCATTCCTGACACGCGAAAGGGGCTTGTTCGCATAGGAAGGGTAGTTGGTCCTTCTTCTTCCAAGTGTTCCTGCTGGAATTACTGAAAACAGCTGTTTCATTAATTAGTGTTATGTTATTTTTCAGAAGCATTTGTATATAAATAGATGTAAATGTATGTGAACTGTATCTTGATTCATCTTTTCAAATTAATGTCCTTACTCTTTTTGCGCGTTTCAGGGTGAGGAGGGATTGGTCCATTTTCTGTGGCTAGATCGCAGTAAAAATGTTGTGGAAGATGTATCCTTTTTTCCTTTCCCAAATACCAACATGATTTCAGTTGCAACCAGTTATAATGCTTAACGGCTGAACAATAAAGTTTATAGTGGTGGCTTTTGGATTTTATGTTGCATATCATATTTTAAACTTTTTTTTTTCAGTTTCAACTCCTAATTGTTTGAACGAACTAGAAATTGACTGGTCATTGTTTTGTGCTATGTGTCATGTAATTTTAGTTTGTGATAACTCTTGGTTTAACTTGACAAGTTGGTTTATAGGATCAGATAATTTTTCCGGATGAAGCAGTTTTTGAGAAGGTAACATTTAAGATTTACAACTTTGTGCGTTGGGAAGTTTTGGGTCTTGCAGTTGATTTTTGTGCTCTCGTATTTGTTTTGCTCAGGTTAACCAAGCGTCTGGGAGGGTTTACATCTTGAAGTTCTGCACAGATGACCGCAAATTTTTCTTTTGGATGCAAGTGAGGTTTAGTTGCCTTGTGTTTTTTGACAGTCGCGTTTAACATAAATTTGTTGATGATAGATTTGGGTTTTTCATATTTTGATAGGAGCCAAAGGAGGAAGATGACTGGCAATTATGTAGCTCTGTCAACTATTTTATTAATCGGCCACTAGGTAAATTTATGTTCCATTTGAGTTTTCACAATTCTACTACCTATCATGTATTATTTTTTGCAAAGTACCATAAATTTTCCAATTTATTATGTTCCTAAATCTTCTTTTTGCATCCTTTTTAATTCTTCAAGCTACGTTATCTTCAGTTTTTCTACACACCTCTTGTTGGTTCCCATTTAAGGATAGCAAGAGACTTTGAGCTTTGCTTGGCCTAGTCCAAGCCGAAGTCAATAGTTTTGGCTCAAGTTGATAGGGTTTCAGGCTCGACTCGGGCCCTTTTTTGGGCTTCGATGTGAGCTCGGGCTCGATCTTCACAACCTGAAGTCCAAACTTCTTTTATATACAGCATCATTTTGTACGTGTAACAAAACGACATTGTTTTTTGTATTTTTGAAATGTCGTTTTATATATAGAACAAAACGATGTTGTTTTGTTTATTGATGAATAGTGATTTTTGGGCCTGTCAAAGACCCAACGAGCTGGGGTTTGGGCCTGTAAAACCTGATAGAGATTGGGTTTGGGCCGAAGACTCATATCATTCCTTGAAATACAGCTACACCTTTTGTTGATTTATCCACATCTTTCTTACCCAAGTTATTTCAACTATTTGCTACCAATATCCTGATTACCTTTGATCTTCAATAATTCAAAAATAGAAGCTTGCCTATAATTCAACAGCTTTTGCTTGTGCTATTAATTCATTTATTGAGTTTCTCTGCAAATTTGGATGACAATTATCTTACAGAGTTCCTGGCTGAAGAAGATGCTGATGTTTCTGCATCTCTACCAATTTCTGAAGACATGCTTGAGGATGATGTTTCATCAAGGTATTAATGTTCTATCATAAAAACACAATTCCAATCTGCCTATCCTTTAAGGATCTCTCTCCAACGCAAGCTCATCTCTACCCCTGCATCTACAAACCCCCAAAAGAATGAGGAAAAAGATGCAAGACACACTTGTACCCTCTGTCGGATTTTGTTAACATGTATTTTTATTCTCTGTTTTCTGGTCAGTTTTGCTTCTTAATGGACATTTTGATGTGAGCATGACCAGTTTTACCCCCTTTGATATATTTATATGTGTATGTATATGTATTGCTTGGCATTGATGCCATCATCCTGATTTATTTTTCTTTTATTACTTACAGAGCTGGAAACTTTGTTCTCCCAAATCTTGGAACAGAAGTAATTAGTGATGTGACATCCTCATCGGGACCAGTCAAAATGGAAGACCTGCAAAGGATTTTGAGTAATATTGAACCTGGAGGTATCATGATTTCTGCTTAGAGAATTCTGTCACAATAGTAATCTTGTTCTATATTGATCTGTTATTTGACTTTCTCCGATGTATATGTTACAGACACTGCTGGAGATCAAGATGCAGGTACTTATTTAGTCTATTCATATATCTTAGTAGTTGTCTGTGATGGTTTCTGCATAAAATTCATAACTAATAAAATCTCCAAAGCAAGCTTTGAGGTGTATCTTGACGGTTATTTTTCTATTTTGGTACCATGTTTTAACTGCAGGGTCTTACATGCACTTTTGGGTTTATAAGCTATTGGTATGTTCTTTGTAGGTCAAAATATGGGGAAATCTGTCAGATAACTGATCTAGGCATGGCCTTGTCTTACCTAGGTGATATTGACAACAAAAAATTTCTGTTCATAGAGTGAAAAATACTAGATGACAATAGAGAGTAAAATTTGGTTCATTGTTTCCGTGATTCGTAAATATTAAGGGGTCCTAGCACATAAGATATAAGCTCAAACATAGAATTTCTGATTATCCTCATCTCTTTTTTAATTTTATCCCTTAGATTGTTCTAGTTTTTGGTTTATTCTCTATCTTCTCTCTTGTTAAATTGCTGGATTCTTATAGCTTTCTCAAAGCGTCAATAAAGTTTTCTAGATCTGTAGACATACAATTCAGGTCTCCAAAAGACTAGTGTTCTTCCTTCGTCATTTATGTTTTTCTTTGCCTTTTGTGTTTATGTCATCTTCAAAGTCACATATTGTGTAAGAAATATTTTAGTCATTTACTTGGTGGTCTGTTACAAATATTTCCATTCATGTGAGATTTCCCTCCTCTTTCTAGGCTTGGGACTGGGTGATGTCTTGAGAGCTGATCTGATTTTGCCATTGATTGAGACGTTGCCACTGCAAGAAAGATTAGTGTCATATTTGCCTGAGGTATTAAACAGTATTGTATATGAATTTTCCTTTATTTTTCAGTGCATTTTGAAGAACTATGTGGTTGCAGGGTCAGTGGACTCCAGATGATATTTTAGAGTTGCTACAGAGCCCACCATTCCGTCAGCAAGTTGATACTTTCACTTATGTAAGATGGGAAAATAGACGCCTGTGTTTTATTCCCTTATCTCGACATTTTAATTTTTCCCCGTTTAATGAGGGTAACAATTTGAGAGCGGTTTCTAGGTTCTCCGAACAGGGCAAATTGATTTGGCTCAATTTGGCATTGATCCTAGTAAATGTAAGTGGCCTGTTTGTATTATGTCTTCTGCATAAATTTATTGTGTTACCTTGGGCTGTTTTGCGGACTAGAACTCATTCAGACTTTATGTTAATTCATTAGCCAATTAATGTAGTAGGCAAGTTACAGTTGAGAACACGAGGAGTAAAAAGTGTGATTTCATCTCCTAAATGATTCAATTTGAAATGTTTGTAAATGGAAATGGTAAGAAGAAAGGGAATAAAGAATGACCAAACACGATCTACTGAGCTCTACATTGCTTACTAGCGGAGGCTTTTGTGATCTTGTTGTGAAGCCTTTAACGTGGAAACGGTACTAACACTGACAAGTTTTCGGATGTTGCAGACAAGTTCACTGTTCTGTCTTTCCTGGAGGCACTTGAAGATTCAGTTTCCAAAACACCCGAGGAATTGAGGCAAGATGACAACAGCTTACAATCTCATTCTTGTAACCAAAATGAACCCATGGATGAGAGCAGGTAGTGAAAGCATTTCTTGTTCAAATTTTCAAGTTACGCCTAACATACCATGTTTTATTTTTCAATTTTAGATTATGATTATTTTGGGTAGCTTTCAAATTGTTTAAAACAGAAAATTGGTTGGCAGTAATCATGATTATGTCATTTGATTATAGACGGGTGAATTAGGAAAGGTAAAACAAATGCTTACTTTGTGTTGTATTTGTAGCACTCACATTTTGGGAAGGAGTTTCTTGATGTTAGTGGTTCTAACTTCTAATACGCAAGAGTGGTTGCATAAATATGATTAATTGTTTGCATTCGTAATCCATAACCTAGTTTGAAGCAATATGCTTCAGTATTGACCAAAATGTTTGGGGAAGAGGATCCCATAAGAGAGTTTCAACACTCGAAGCAAACAAGAACAATCAGGGAGCACTGTGGTTGACAGATTTTTATGTTTTGATAGGTCGTCTCTCTTTGAATCTTCACCCGTATGGCTTTTCCATAGTGGACTTAAAACTCAGTTTAAATCACTTGTTAAAACAACTTTATGTGCTAGCGAAGAAGCAAGCTTCAAACTCATTCTAAATCACTTGCTAAAACAACTTTATGTGCTATTGACGAAACAAGTCATAGATGCTCCACTTCTTTAAATTCGAATGCTCATCTGATTTAACATTAATGATTCCTGTTGCACCTTGCCTACCTCAATCAACTTCAGCTAAACCTCTGGATAACAAATATCAGTATCACCCTTTTTGAAAGGCGTTTAACGCAGATTAGTGGTAAGGATTTTTATGAGAAGAGAGGTAAGGAATTGTGTTTATGTTGTAAAGAAAAACAGTTTTCAAATCATAAATATAAGAATTGTAAAATGTGATCGTAAAGGAAGAAGATGATGGACATTTTGTTTGAAAAAAGAATTGGTTGTAGCGCCATTGAATTGAACGTACGTATTATCAAATACGTTGTTATTAATCACTGTCTCATCCAGCAGTAAGCTTAACACCACAACGTTAATATTCATTCATTCAAATTGATCTGCTTTTGTTCATTCTCGATTGATAACATCATTTTTTCCATTTTAATGCAATATTAAACTAGCCTTTCAAAGTCTTTTTTTTCCAAAGAAAATAATTCGAGTTCTTACAAAGCAAGAAACAAAGTTAAGAGCAACTGAAACTACCAGCTAAAGAAGAAAATAGTCGTTTAATAAAACATCATAACAGCATAACCGTGGTTACAAATGTTCAATGTTGTTTGGATGAAAGGTTTATAATGTAATATAGTGTAAAGTTATTTGTTATTTTACATTCCATCTTAAACTCTTCTAAATCAAAGGTTTTTTACTTTTACTGTTTAGAATGTAATGTGATGTAATAAGAAACTCTTATTTTTCATCTCATTTCATTATAAGCCCTTATCCTTCCATTAATAAATCTCCAACTAAACATACTCTAAGATTAAACTATTTAGCATCCTAAGTCCTTAGATCTTAAACTCTATATAAAAATTGCCACTATTAGTAAAAACAATTTAACTAAAGTAAAATCAATTAGCAACTAACAATGATCATCATAAAATCATTTAAAAAAATGATAAAAGACATTTTTTGTTGTTTAAGAAATTTTTAAAAATTTTCCAAAAAATCTTTAATTTTTAGCATTTTAGAAAATTTCTCTCTTAAATTTTGGTTGAAAAATAACGAAATATATCCACTATAAACATTACATTTGTTTTAATCAAATGTTGTTTACATAATGATTTAACTCAAGTGTTAAACTTAAACCAAATTAATTTAATCCGAATCAAATTAATAATTTATTATAATTATCTTAAATTATTAACTTAAACCAAATTCAATTGGTTCAGGTCAAATCTAAGAGTTAAATTAAATTATCATATTAGTAACATTTGATTAGTCTATATTTAGTATTTATTTTTAGCTAAATTCTAAGCGAAGGGGTGATAATTTTAAAGATTATGTAGTTTTTTTGAAGTTTCTTAACAACATAAGACGTATATGTATACCAACTACTACCTACGTATGTCATTGCATCTTATCCGAGCACATAACACAAAATGAACACAACAATCAGGTATCCACCTTTTGCCCCAGTTATATTGAAACCACGCCATATATTAACAAATAGTCATAAATGACTATTTAAAACTTATTTATCATAACTTAAAATATGAAACATCAACATTCACACGTCACAGTCCAATTACGTACACACCACGACTAAGCAAACAATGCAAAGTCATCCACTTTATTGTAGCAGCTAGCACATCATAAATTAAATACACCAACTCATATAGCGTATTAGAAAACTATTCGTCACACTTAAATAGCCATCAAGTATTCAGAATGCTTAATCTATCACACCTAGATGATATGTCATGTCATTATCCAAATCGAAACATAAACCATCACCGTTCATCATATGCACATGCCATTGATATGATGTCCCAAGATCATGATATCATATTTTATTTTCAAAATTGGCTGGGTCGGTCGTGCTAAGCCCAAGTCCAGACCTAGAACGACATGTGGGTCGGTCGGCCCATTCACAAACAGTGACCGAAACCTAGCAGCAATTTCTTATATAAGATATTACCTCACTATGAAATAGGTACAATTTTCGAGAACCCTAGTATTCTTTATTCCTAGCCACCAAAACCCTCATAAAAATACTAACTTGAGCGTCGGAGGGGCCTACCGGTGGTCAACCCCCGGTGTGCCTTGTTATTTTGTAGGTATCTCTAAGCTAAAGTCAACCAATCTCATAGATCCAAGCCGTAACGTCCAGCCCCATCAGAATCAGACAGAACCAGTTGGCTCCTACCGTGGGGTTCGACGTCAGGGCACCGAGTCCAGAAACACTCAGATCAGTCAGGCGACGGCAGCCAATCCTGACATAGCCGCTGTCATGGCACTCGCATTACAGCGAATGGGCTTGCGATTACCTGCTGCCCTTCCGTTGACGCACCCGGATCTCCAGGTCCGTCCTCCACCCATCACCCAAAACCCTAGCGCAGATGAGTTACCGCCAAATAACCACACACAATCTTCACGCCCAGATGATCAACCACAACCTCAAAATCGGGATCAAGAAGCGCAGAGCGTAGTCCGGGAGGATAACGCGAGAAACACTTCACACCCTCACACTCAGCACAACCTAAACACAAATCCTCCTGCACCACAACAAACCGCCCTCACCTAAGGACAAATAGAGGAAGCGGCCGATCTATTGATCCGCCAAATCTTACAGTCTCAGCCGGAACAACAGCACACTCCCACTCGGCAGATTGGTATGATGTCTGATCGGCATTCTGCTGAAGCCCTAGAAGGAAAGCTTACCCCTTA
>JANZXV010000210.1:12067785-12079288 GCA_027576455.1 Erythroxylum roigii
TCAATGATACTAATATGGATTCGTGCCAGCTGTCAACTATCAGGTATAAAGAATTGTGTACATTAAGCATGCGATTGATGACAAGGGCAGCAGAGAGGAGAGATACGTATAAAGTTGTGAAAGATAATCTTTTGAACATGTTGAAGATGGTTGATGAGAAATTGGAAGGTGAAGAAATAGTTGATAAAGAGAACCAAATAGCACAAGAGCATGAGTTAAGCCAATGCTCAAGCTCAAATAATGAAAGGAATGTGCTGAATGAACCTGACATTAAGTTTGCCGACATGAATCACATAAGGGGTGTGAAAATGAAGACAAAGACGACATCAAGTAAGAGATTGAGGGGTGGACTAGAGAAAAGTTCAAAGAAGAGAAAGAATGCGAAGAATTGCAGGACTTTAACAAATGTGGCAAATTCGACAGTAATCCCCCTTTCCAATACTCAGGTATAACTTTTGGTGATATTGAATTGAAATGACGTATATAATTTTTAGACTTATTATTTTAAGTTAATTTGGCCTAAACGGTTGTATTTAGGAATCCAAAGATAATTCCCAACAAACTTAGATTATCTCCAACAGCGAGGCTCCCATATTACATCAACATCAGGTTGGTTATTAGGTAATTGATAATGTTTGCATGCGTTGTGCTATTTCTTTTCAACAAAATTTTCTTTGATTGCTTATGAAGAAAACCGCAAGCAGACAGTTGCTATTTGTAAGGATTTCATAAGTTTGGTTTCCAATCATGACGATCGGCTACAACAATCTCAGGTTCAATTTCTAATATTATCTTATTGGTATCATAATTGGAATCAATGTAATCTTTTATTTATCAACAATTGGTTATGACAATCACGAATTGCAGCGAAAGGGTATTCATATGGATAAGTCAACAATATTATACAGACATCATCATTATGCAACAACTCCTCTGGTATTGTTTGTTAAACTATTTGTTTCTTTATTGTTTTAAATATTTTATTTATGTAATGTGTTATTAAACTTTGAATCATTTATCATGTTAGGTAAATGATATAGGAAGAAGTCAACAAAATGTTAGTATTGATATCCCACCTTTAATGCACATGACTGATTTACTTATGGTAATTTGAACAAAGTTTTTGTGTTCATTTCAATTATGTTGTATAATTGCATTACATGTTTTGTTTTGTTTGAATTTTTTAACATGTATATTGATTTACAGGGACAACAGACATTTGGTATTGCAAATTTGGAAGAAGTAAGCAACTTAGGAGTTGGTATTTCCATTGACAACTGTCGTAGTTTCCTTCGTGCCAAAAAGTTCTGTGTATGTACAAGATGATTCTGATAATAAAGTAAGTATGAAGCACCATATACTAGTTTGCCGTAATTTGTGAAAAAATTGAACTATGTTTGATTTGTGTGGACAGTAGCTGATTTTATAGAAAATTTTTAGACACATATTAAACATGTAATTCATGAGAAAATAAAAATAGAATAGACAAAGTATGTCTACGGACAATTAAAAAATGAGGTCTTACACGCACATATCATGCATAATGACAGTTATCGATTAATTTATTTGAGATCATAATTCTGTGATTTGTCAAATATTTGAATGGGATAGTATCTTTGATATTATGAACATATTTTTTTATTGGATGTTGAAAAATAATACTTACATAGGTCAGATCATTATGTGAATGGAGAGAAACAATTCATTTGGAATACATATATCTTCAGTTGATTATGACGAGAAGATAAGGATGATTATATTTTAGATGGTAAGACAATTATTTGTGGGAAACTCGCAGGATAGTTGAAGTAGTATAATGTATCTCCTGAATTGTAACACAGATTTCTCACAAATTTGTGAATGTATAGGTGGTGTATTTGAGAAATGAATATACCTCTGTCTTGAATTCAATAATACAACTTCAGCATTTTGCAAACTAGCCTAGTTGCACTACTTCAACTACTCAGACTTCGAATTTAACTCTACTTCTGGATGGAAGAATACATTATGAAAGGACAATAAAAGGTGATCACATGAGTTGAATTGAAACTTATGTATTGATGAAATTTTTGTGGTTTTCACTTTCATCCTAATGCTAAACTAGCTTCAGGTTTTGTTTTCAAAGAAAAGGACCAAACTTCAACTAATGCCTCTTCTCAATTTCTGTCGGTGGTGTTCTGGACAGCTTGCTACTGGAAATCAAAGTTAAGAACATAACAAATATGGTGGAACTTGAACTGATGTTTTTTATTGATGGTTTTCTATTTTTTTTCATAACATTCGAAAATGGAAAGATGATGAGCTTTATATTGGCTCTAGAACATTATGCTACATCTTTAGCAAAAACTAAAATCTAAACACATAAATTGATGAGTAATAACTAGCCTAGTACAATCCTTTCCTCAGTTGACAAAACACAAAAGCAACAGAAATTGTCCTTAGCAGAAAACAGAAACTGATATCTTCAACAACAATTGATTCTTCAAGAGGCAAAAACTGACATTGCAAATCTATTTGTCAAGCATGGAAATGGGATGGTTGATGTACCAGCTTAAGATTTTTTCTATTATGCTCTGCATTACTCGTTAGTTGATTTTCATCTTTCATTTTGAGCCATTGACGTAACCAAGCAAGACAGGTGTGAGAGCTAACTTGAAAAGGTCAAAACTCACCTTCAAAATCTTGCACACAAACAAAAACGCTAAATAATATATCAGGTCTACTTGCTGTTAGGTAAAGTAAAGAACTAATAACTCCTCTGAAAAGAGTTTGATCAACCTTCTTACCTGCTTGATCCTTAGATAAAAGATTTGAAGGATGCATAGGGGTTGACATAGGTTTAACCTTTTCCATTTTATATTTGACTAATAGTTCTTTGATATTTTTCTATTGATGAATAAAAATCTTTTCTGTGGTTTGCTTAATTTGTAAACTAAGAAAGAATTTTAATTCACCCATCATACTTATTTCAAATTCACTTTTCATAAGATTTTCAAAACTGGAACATAGCTTCTGAGAAGTTGCACCAAAAATAATATCATCTACATATATCTGTACTATAATGAAATCATTTTTAATACATTTTCTAAATAGGGTCTTATCTACTTAACCTCTACTGAAGTCATTTTCAATCAAAAATGAACTTAGACGATCATACCAAGCATGAGGTGCTTGTTTTAATCCATACAAAGCTTTATGAAGTCTATAGATATAATCTGGTTTATTAGAATCTTCAAAACCAAGAGGTTGCTTTACATAAACTTCTTCATCTATAAAACCATTCAGAAAGACACTTTTCACATCTATTTGAAATAGTTTTATATCATGACAAACCGCATATGCAAGTAAAATCCTAATAGCTTCTAATCTAGCTACAGGAGCATAGGTTTCATTATAATCTATTCCTTTTTGTTGATTATAGCCTTGAGCTACTAATCTAACTTTGTTACGATTTACTCTACCTGATTCATCTAGTTTATTTTTAAAAACCCATCTGGTTCCTATGATTGACTTATTAGATGGTCTAGGAACTAAAGACCAAACTTTGTTCCTCATAAATTGATTTAACTCCTCTTGCATGGCTAAAATCTAAGCTTCATCAATTTTCTTATGTTCTAATTCAGAAATAAAAGCTATATTTGTCTCTCTTATAAATTTAGACCTAGTTCTCACACCTTCTAAAATTTCACCTATAATCAGGTTTTCTGGGTGAGAGGATTTATACTTCCAGTCTTTTCTAAGACTAAGGTTTTCAGGAATATCTTCTACTTTATCTAATGGAGCATCTGATGTTGACAAGTCTACATTATTAGCTAAAGGAGCAAATAGGGTTTCTTTATCAGAATCACTTCTTCTATCTGGTTGTGAATCTTCATCAAACTTGACATACATAGATTCTTCAACAGATTTGAAACCAAGATTATAAACCCCATAAGCTTTAGAAGACAATGAGTATCCTAGAAAAATTCTTGAATTGATCTTAGAATCAAATTTATCCAATATTTCTTTTGTATTTAATATAGTACATTTGCAACGAAACGTGATACAAGAAGCCATGGCAATGGAGATCAAGGTGCAACACGCCAAGACAAGCTTACTTTGCCAAGTGGACCTATTACAAGGCAACGTGCAACAAGGCTTAAATAAGCACTTTTGATTCAATAGGATTAGGGGTTCTCAAGAACCTTGTTTTCTTGAGGTTTCCGTATCAAAATAGATGGAAGTAAGAGATATTTGGCTTCCTTCCTTTCCATAACTCATATGGAGTTTTATTTAACAGTGGTCGCAAAAGTATTCTATTTTAAATATAACATGTTGTATTTACAACTTCTGCCCAGAAATACTTAGGAAGATTCATTTCATATAGCATGGTTCTTGTCATTTTCTGAATCGTTCTGTTCTTTCTTTCTACAACTCCATTCTATTATGGAGTTTTAGGAATAGAGAAATTATGAAAAATTCCATTCTCTTCAAAAAAACATTTTGAATTTTGAATTTTCAAATTCACCACCATGATCACTTCTAATTCCAGTGATAGATATTACTTTTTCATTTTGTAACTTTTTGGAAAGAACTTTAAAGCACTTAAAAGATTCATCTTTATGTGATAAGAACAATATCCAACAAAATCTAATGAAGTCATCAACAATTACGAGACCATACTTCTTTCCGCCAAGACTTAATGTTCTAGTTGGACCAAACAAATCTATACGTAACAACTCTAGAGGTCTAGATAAAGTTACAACATTTTTAGAAGAAAAAGATGCTTTAACTTGTTTTCCTTTTTGACAACTTTCATAAAAGAAATCTTTGTTAAAACTTATTTTTGGTAAACGTCTTACCAAATCATGTTTAACCAACTTGGAAATTTGTTTAAAACTAACATGACCTAGCTTTTTATGCCAAATCAATTTTTCCTCATCTGTTGATATTAAACATGAAATATTTTGACTTTGAAAATCATCTAAATTAATCTTATAGAGATTGTTTCGTTTTTTGGCAGAAAAGAATATGGAATCGTCCTTGTTTTTTACTACACAAGAATTTTGATTAAAGGATACTTCAAATCCAGAATCACATAATTGACTTACACTGATCAAATTATGCTTTAAACCTTCAACTAGCAGGACATTATCAATAGATGCAAAGGAATCTTTACAAACTTTGTCGATTCTAACTATTTTCCTTACTGGTTGTCTCCAAAAGTTATTGATCCTCCATGCTTATTTTGGAGGTCTAAGAACATAGACCTTCTTCCCGTCATATGTCGCGAGCATCCACTGTTCAAGTACCATTGGTGCTGGTTGCTTTTTCCAAGGAAGGAGATCTGCAGTAGATATTATGTCCTTTTTATGTACCCAGATTTTCTTGGGTCCTTTGGGCTAGTCTTACAATTATTCATCAAATAATAATAAGAAGATTGTTTCTTTTTGTTTCTATAAGGAAAAAACTCTTATTATGATGCACATTGCTATTAGTAAACCCTAAACCACTCTTATCATTAGGGTGTCTATATCTTCCAATCATGTTGTTCATCTTTTTCGTACTTTCAGTAAAGGTAGATAAATCTGTTGAAAGAGTATTAATCCTTCCTCAGATCTATCTACAGTCACTTTCTTTTTCATATCGCCTACTTGTTTCTTAAGGCAGACGTTTTCTTTTTTCTAACACTTCCGTGTTCTTAAATTTTTTAGCAAATTTCCTTTTTAAAGCTCTATATTGCTTTAATATAGCATGTGAATCTTCTAATAATTCTAAATATGCCTTTTGAAGTTCATTAAAATTAGAAGTTACCTCGTCGTCACTTTCTTTTTCAGCTACTAAGCATATATTTGCTTGTACTGATGCTTTTGAATCGGAATCAGATTCGGACGAATCCAAATCTTCCCAAGTTGCCATCATGCTCTTTTTGTTTTCTTTACTTTTCTTTTGTTTTCTTCTGAGCAACAGACATTCAGACTTGTAGTGTCCTGGTTTGTTGCACTCATAGTAAATGATAGAGGTTTTCTCGTTCTTGACTTCATCTTTTCTATTTTTCTTAAAAGAAAAGTCTTTATTTCCCTTTGCTTTCTTTTTCAACATCCTCCTAATCTTTCTTGAAATGAAGGATAGTTCATCATCATCTTCACTTAAATCTTGATCAGATTCACTGGCATCATCATTCTTGATTTCTTCAATATTTAATGCTTTTGAAGATGTAATTCTATTTCTCTGGGTCTCCATCTTTTAGGAAGACTCTTGAGAATCTTTCTAACATGGTCTTGATTATCGTAGATTCTCCTAAGAGATTTAAGTCCATTATTGATAGTTTGAAATCGTCCAAACTTCTGATCAATAGACTCATCCTCTTTCATCTTGAACAGCTCATACTGATATACAAGAATACTGATCTTGGGCTCTTTAACTTGATTTGTGCCTTCATGTGGGATGAATAATGTGTCCCACATTTTCTTTGTAGTTTCATATCCATAAACCTTATCATATTCACTTATGCTTAGAGCAAAACTCATAAAGAACTTGCCTTTGGGTTTAACTGAAATCGAGCTTTTTGATCAGCTGACCATTCGTTACGAGAAATGATATTACCTTCATCGTCTATTAGTGTGTATGGTCCATTCTCAATGATATCCCAAAGATCAATATGTGTGGATTCTATAAAGAGTCGCATCCTGCCCTTTCAATAATGATTATCCTCACCATTGAATGCAGGAGGTGTTGTAACCGAGGCACCCTCAGCTATAAAAACATGTGATTCATCCATGGATCTTTATCCTCACTTTGTAAAGGTGGTTCTTGAAAATCGAGCTTTGATACCAACTGAAGTAAATCATTTGTTAATATAGGAATCATGTAAAGTATATAAAATACATAAGAAGGGGGTTGAATTGTGTAATCTTTTCGAAATTATTAATCTTTTGAGATTTCTTGAATATCTTTACAATTATCAGATGAATGCCAAGGATACTTTACTAAAGTTGATAAGTATTGGAATCGTAAGTAATTTTATCTACTCATCTAACAACATGAAAACTAAAGTATAAGGGTTAGAGAATAGATACCGCGATTTTATATTGGTTCACCCCAAACCTTGGGCCACGTCCAGTCCTCAGAGTTTGTCTAAGATTTCACTATACTCTTCAACTTTACAAGTATTCTTTCTGCTCTTCCAGAGCCTCTTCAGGTCTCTTTCACAAAGTATTCTTTCTGCTATCTTAGCCTCTCTAAGATCTAGCCTTTTCTTTCTCTCTCTAAGAAAGATATTTTAAGCTTTACGTTACAGTAGTACTTGCTCTCTTGTTTTGCACTTTGAATATAGAATTTTTCTAAGTATTGTATAATCAGAATTTTCTCTCTTGTAAAAACGTTATTTTAGTCTTCGACTAGAACTAGTATTTATAGCCGAAGCCTCTAACTGTCTTCTTGAGAAATTGCTTCTTTAATCTTCTAGAAACCGTTATTTAGTTGAGTCCTGTAACTGACTCCAACTAGCTAACTGTATGACATTCTAGAGTATCTTCTTTTTTTGTATTGTCTAATATTGTTGCTTCGTCTGGTATTGCGCTTCATCTGTTGTTTGCGCTTCGTCTATTATTTACTCTTCGTTTGTTATTTGCGCTTCGTTTGTTGTTTGCGCTTCGTTTGTTGATTGCGCTTCGTCTGTTATTTACGTTTCGGTTGTTGTTTGTGCTTCGTCTGTTGTTTGCACTTCGTCTGTGATGATGTGTATCATCTATTGCTGACATATTGTCTGGGATTACTAAATGTTACTTACATTTTTCTATACACTTAACAAACTTATCAAAATAGTTCATACATTTCCAAGGTTGTTATTATTTGATTGTCACCAAAATTAATAGAAGTGAAGTCTTCTTGACTTAACAGACTCTGCACCTTTCCCACTGTTGGCTTTTGCTATTTGAGGTAAAGAACTAATCAAACCCATTTTTGAAGGATTTGTTGAAACCGAGCCCTTATAGCAATCATCCCTTATCAAAGGAGTAGGCGAAATAAGCTCACTACCTAACATAACAAAGGTAAACTCAAACATTTTTCTAATGTAGCCAAATGGAGTTCTTACTCCTCGTGAATTGTTGCAAGCTAAAGCTGCTATATGGTCTTCATTGTTAGTTGGCTATTTCTGGAACAAACATCCCGCTTTGCCAGTTGTGAAAGCTTAGGTTGAAGAAAGATAGGGAAAAAAAGGATTTGGAGAAGACTACGCTTATAGAGGATGACAACATTTTATTCAAGTTTAGTTCACATCAATATTTAAAGGAAATCATTGAATTTGGCCCTTGGCATATGGGCAGTCAACCTCTGTTCTTACAGAAATGGAAACTAGGTTTGGAGTGTGATAGGGGCAGCATTAACTTATTCCTAATTTTGTTTTAGTTTCATAATATACCTCTTGAGTTTTAGACCATTGATAGCCTGAGTTACCTAGCTATCTCTATCAATAAATCGATCTGCATAGACATGTAAATTGCCTATATGAAGCAAATCTGTTATGCAAAGATCTACATTGAAGTGGATAGACAATCTATATTACCAGATTAACTACCTATGCTCAAGGTGGATGAATTTGGTGAACTCAAATGTATTGAGATTCCTATCTCATACCCCTAGCAGCCTAATATCATCAAGAAACAATGGAGGCCTACTAGGAAAATTTTCAAGAATGGATGGCATGAAGAATTGCTTGCATATCATAATATTGATCCCTTTATGGATGCTAGGTCGCCAACTTTGCCAAATCAACAATATCTTGAAGTGATGGAAGATCATGATTCTTTCGTGCAGCCTGCTTCTAACTCCCCTGAACAGACAAACCAATGTGCCAATTCTGAGGTAGATATTAATCTCATTCCTATTACTTTAGTTGAGGGCTCCCATACCTTCCAGTAAAAGGAGTAGTTTGCAAGCCATCATAATAAAGATGACCACATTTCCAAATCTCAACCTACATATACAACTGAACTTGACACTAACGCACTTAATACTTCAAATCAGTCTAATAGTTCTTCAGACACTAGGGCAACACTTAATTTAGAATCTGCTAACACTTCATAAATGCTAAATCAATCTCCCTCTTCATTGGAAAATTCTAAGCATGGTATGAATTGTAATTCTGCATATCCAGTTAAGGAAGATTCTTTATCACTAAAGGAGCTTATTAGTCAAACTAATCAAGGTAGCTCCACTCACCAAACTTCAGATCCTAATATTAGTTCTAGAAGAAGATCAACTCGTATGAAGAATAACCCAAATCCTATAAGGGATACCCCCCAATGACAATGCTTATCTGGAATGTACGAGGTCTTAATGACCCTTACAAATAGGATATGCTTAAAGATATCATTATGGATAAAAAGATTTGTATAGTTAGTTTATTAGAAACCAAAATCAGAGCTTCAAGCCTTTCTCACTTCTCTAAGCATTTAGGAGTTAAATGGTTCCTCAAAATTAGTAACTTATCTTCTCAATATAATGGCAGAATTCTTTGTTACTATAACATGAAACGTGTTTCTATCTAGGTGTTTGAAGAAAGTTTCCAACATCTGCATCTATCGTGTCTACTTAAGAACACAAATACTAAAATTTTCTTTCTATCATATATACTTCCAACTTTCAATTTCAACAAACTTTGTTATGGAATTTTGTGCAACAACTAGAAAGTAACGTTGTATACCCTTGGTTAGTGGTTGGTGATTTCAACTGCATCAAGGAAACTATAGAAACTGAAGGTGGACAAGAATTATAACCAATTACAGGTAAAGAGCTGGAATATTTTCTTCAAGGAGTTCAGCTGACTGACCTATGTTTTAATGGTAAACGCCTTACCTAGACCAACAAACAATAGGGCTTTTAGTTAATTAGACGGAAGCTGGATAGGGCCTTGGTTAATCCTAACTGGTTATCTGTTTTCCCTTAATCATATGCACATTTTAGTGATAATCTCCTCTCCGATCATTCAAACATCATGATTCATAACTTGTCCCACTCGGAATTTAGAGGAACACCTTTCATATTTTTTAATAGCCTTACTAAACAAGAAGGTTTTTTGGACCTATTCATGAGCTGTTAGGAAATACAAGATGAAGGCTACAAGTCTTTCTAGCTTACGCAGAAATTACAAAGGGTAAAAGCCTCCCTTTTTAAAAAACTTCTCTTTTCAATCTATTCGTTAGCTCCATGAGTATAAAACAAGGCTCCTGTTAGCTCATGATCAATGTTATATATCTCCTCTTGATTCTCAACTCAGGTCTCTAGAAACTTTGTGAATTAAGGAATATAAACAAGCTCTCTCTTTACATCAGTCTATACTTCAGCAAAAGGTAAAAGTGACTTAGTTAAAGGAAGGGGATCAGAACACTAAAAATTTTCAAATATCCTTACTTACATGACGTAATAGCAATCGCATTGTTCAACTCACTGATGAGAATGGTATCCAATACTTTGATCAACAATCCTTACTGACTATCACTTGTGAGTACTTTCTTCAATTGATGGGAGTCTCCACATTAGATCAATCATTTACCAAATTTGATATGTTTTTTTGGAGACCTATTAGCCAGCTTATGAAAGACTTCCTAATTGCCCCTTTCTCAAACACAGAGATAAAAGAAGTTCTTTTCTCAATGCATCCATCGAAATCCCTTGGCCTTGATGGAATTCTGGCTCATTTCTTTTAGCAGAATTAGACTATCATTGGACAACTTTTTACAAAAGTTATCTTGGAAACTTTGCGCTCAGGTAAGATGTTATGTAAAATCAATCGCACCTTCGTATGCTTTGTACCAAAGAAGTTAAACCCTAGCTCCCTATCAGATTACTAACCTATTTCATGCTGCAATACCATTTACAAAGTCATTCCCAAGTTTTTAGCTAGAAGATTTAAAAAAAATTCTTGCTTGAACATGTCACTCCTACTCAAGATGCTTTCATTGAGGGACGTTCCATCGAAGACAATATATTGCTTATGAAAGAACTTCTTAAGTATTATCAATCTGGAAAGAAACTGCATAGATTTTTACAAGGCCTTCAATATAATTAGTTGGACATTTATCCAAGCTTGCCTTGATGCTTGGCAATTTCCTATTCAATTTATGAAATGGATCATGATATATCTTCAAACCTCATCAGTAAACATCATTGTTAATGTAAGTCCTATTAAACCACTACAATGTAAGAGGGGATTATGCAAGGATACCCCCTCTCACCTTATCTTTTTGTTCTGGCCACGGAGGGGTTGTCTCGAATAATTGGTAAGCTGATTTCACACAATGGTCACTTATACTATCATCATAAATGTTATGCAATTAAACTCTCATTTGATGTTTGCCAATGATCTAATGCTTCTGTTTGCAGCTGACAGGTTCTCCATAAATATTCTTAGGACATCCTGACTCGATTCTCAAATTGGTTTGGTATGAGAATTAATATCCATAAAAGCAGCTTTTATTTCTCCTCAGGCGTGCATAATTCTCTTGAGCTTGCTAGCTTT
>JANZXV010000210.1:12080054-12090668 GCA_027576455.1 Erythroxylum roigii
TGGAGACCTAAGGTGACAACTCTAGAAATTGCAAGGATCTAGACACTATTTCCTAATTGTATTCTACTCTTGGAACGATATAAATCTAAAATCTTAGCTTGGCAAAATCAGTTTCTTTCTATGGCTATTAGGGTCACAATTATGATTTCAGTTGCACCTACTCCACAACTGTATGGAGTCAACTTCTCCATAAACTTGCACCATGTAGCAACGTATACGACTGGGCTAATACACTCTACTGGATCATTAGTGCATCCTGCTCACAGAAGGTGAACAACTTGCTTTTCAAATTAGCATTTACCCTCATAGTTTGTAATATATGGAAGGAGAGGAATAGAAGGATTTATAGGCAGGAGCAAACAAAGCCTTATCAACATGTTGAGTTCATCATTAATGAGATTCGAGGCCTTGTGACAGCCAAAGATGTTACTCATAAACTCTCTGATGGTATGAAAGCAAGGTGGTTTTTTACAATTTAGTTGTTGGATACATTATAGCTAGCTTTTGTGGCTTTGCCATTGTTGAAAGATCTTTTTGGAATTCCATAACGGAAACCTCATTGTAATTTCGTTAATAGTTTAACTATAGTTAATGAAAATTCCTTCAAATTTCAACAAAAAAAAAGTTAGAAATTAGGCAGTTTATGTATAAACTTCAAACATGCCCAGAAGTCGTTCAACAATACTTTGGCGATTTCTGTCCTGACAAGAGGATATTCTTCTTCCCTCGTGCACTAAGGCTACTCTGGATAATTGGTGGGTGGGTTGAAAATGATTTGGTTGATCGTGTCTCCTGGTCTTACAGTTCAATACACTTATTCCTGTCCACCCTTTTTTCCTTCTCAAGCTTAAAAATTTCATGACAATGAAATGTAGCTCTTAATTCATGCTTGATGCATGTTTTAGATATTCAATATTTTCCCCCCTTTCATATATCAAAAGTTTTTCGCAGAAATGAGCTTAAGAGTTGGGCAAAGCTTATACATTGAGATATTAGTAGAGTTCAAGTACTGAACTTCACGAGACCCATTTGGTTAAAGATTCAAACTTAAAGAACCTTCGTCAATCAAAATGAAAGTGGGACAGGGTCAACCCAACTACCAAAGGAGTTAAAAATGAGAGAACTGAACATAAGTGGAGCTTAAAGCCAATTGCTGACGGTGCGCTTTTAGCACTTTCCGTCATTCCAATTATAAGCCGATGAGTAATAAATAAGTAAATTGTCCTGAAGTTGAGCATACCGAACTTTTTAGATGAAGAGGATGATGACGGAATTTTGGCCGGAAAAGGAATGAAGAATTGGGCTAATGTGGGACAAAAAGTTCGATTATTGTAGCATTATGACTGGAAATGGAGATACCAAATTTGCCACTTATGAATAGTACCACTATCCATTATGATCAGATCACTAGTTAGTGCTTTTCTTTGATTTCAACTCATTCAACTCTGGTGGGTCACACTAAGTTGCTGGCAGATTCCAGGTAACAACTTTGTTTTGCAATAAAATGTTGTGATAGCCAATTATGTAATTATCTTCCAATGTCACTCTAAATAAATTCAGCACTTCTGTTCCTGGTGTTTACTGGCCTACCTAAGTTCCAATTCTTTCATTGCCACTGCTATACCTTTCCCCCGTATACCAGTGAAACCCCAAAACCCAAACGCAGAAGAAACAGTCTTGGAACGCACGCTCCACTTTCCGGGTTATTGGGCTCGCAAATCGCAATCCATCAAACCATCGCCCAACTCTCGTATCCTCGGATTTCACACACTCAGTCAACCCTGCTCCCTGCACCTATTCTCTCTTCCTCAATAGCCACGAGGCAGACTTAAGTTAACCACATAAAACTCCACTCTTACAGCAGGCAAGCTCATAATAGTGTACCAACTCCATAACTACTATAACTTTGTTTTTATATTTTATTGCATGGCGGGAAATCATCAACCTGAGGGACTAGGAGACGACTTCTTTGAACAGATCCTGGCAGTTCAGCCAATTGGGTACGGTGGTGGTAATGGTGTCAGCAGCCGAGGTGGTGAGGTGGTGCCGGTGGTGGGTTTAAGGTTAGGTTCTGGTGGTGGTGGATTAAGGAACAACAGCATGGAATTGACGCCTTTAGGACTAAACTTGGAGCATCATGGATTTTTGAGGCAAAAACAAGAAGAAGCTAGTGGTGGTTTAGATAATAACAACACTACTGCTACTGCTACTGCCACCACTACTAATCCATCCTTTTCTTCTTCTCCTGGAATCGACGTACGTAATTGTTAATTAGGCCATTCTTGTTTGCAGTTTTTCGGTAACTTGGTTTGTTATGTTTAAACCATTTTCATCATGAATGACTTACAATGACTTTCGGTTCCATTTTGATAAACATTTTCAAGTTTGTTCTAGTGCTAACAATGGAGGAATAATTTGCAAACTAACTTGTTACCTTTCTCTAGAACCTTTTTCCCCAACTTTCTCTTGTTATTTTATGTCAAAGATTCTCCAAATTTAGCTGTCTGCCTTATTTTTCAAACTCGTGGCAAAGTTTCAAAAAAAAAAAACATGGTCATCTGTAGTCAATATTAGAGAAAATTTAGAATTTTAAGTCTTTAAAGGATAATCGGTTCATTTATGATATGTATTAAAAGCACAGGAAAAGAAAGAAAAAGAGGAATATACTTTTAATCATGCTTATTTTACAGGCTATTTGATCCAAAGATATGGATTTTGTTGCTATTCTGGTGGCAGGATAGAGATTATGTGCACATGACAGCTTTGTTTCCAGCGTTTGGACGTTTGCCAGCCCAGTCAATTCCGCTTACTGCACCGCCAACAACTCCGCCACCTGGTCCACCACAAACCTACCAGGCAAATTTTCTCTTTAACCTTTCGCCGGTAATTTTCACTGGGTTAGTAGGCTTTTAAGTTGTTAAACTAACTTTCTTGTTCTCATTGGTATGTAAACTCCCACTTTCCTTAACCTAATGAATTACTTCAAATATTTAATCGTCGACATTGAAAGACAAAAATCAGGTCTCCTCTCTACTTGATTACTCCTCAGCTTTGGAATCAACCTTGTTTCTGTAAATTTTCTGACCAGGAGAATTGTTTATGGCACCGTCTTGTGGTTGTGGAGACTAACTGAAAAGTTTGGTTTCCTTTCTTTTCTAATTGCCTTCCATTGACTTTTCCTGGCAATTAGGATGTGTCAAAATCAACCACAGATTACACACAAGAACATAACCAAGTCTAAAAGAAAATTGACCCGGAAATGCTTTCCTTATGTTTTCTTGATTAACTATGAGCAATTCTAACTTTATTAAATCTTAGTTAAATGAATGATAAGATATCTTTATTGGGGAATTAGGAACTAACTAATTAATCGATGCTCAAATCGAGCATGCATATCATGGTCATGTCTGCATGAAGCATGATGTTTGATTCTTTGACGCCCTGTATGTGTCATCTGGTAAAGGATGCTTCCTTTTACTGGTAAATCAATGGTTTTGCACGGTCCTTTGCTTCCTTATTTTCTTTTGTTAGGGCAATATAATCTTCACGCAATCTTGTATACTTTCAAATATATGATATTAGTTAAGTTTCTAAAATGCCCCTATGGCGCCAGCCGCAGCATTTTCATAGACAGTCAGCACCTGGAATGATTTCTGCGATACAACAACCACCTGCCATCCGCCCAAGAGTCAGAGCAAGACGAGGGCAAGCCACTGATCCTCACAGCATTGCTGAAAGGGTAACTAGACTTGATTTCTGTGTAGCTCTTGGACCAGTAATCCCTGTTGTAGGTTCTTTTAGAATATAGATTTTCATAGAATATCGGTAACTGTTTAATCAAAGAATACGCTGTTCTGTATGATCTTTTTAAAATGCATCTGCTTTACTGTTAACTTCAATGAGTTTTTGCATCTATTTATGGGTACAGTTACGTAGGGAAAGAATTGCGGAGAGAATGAAGGCTTTGCAGGAGCTGGTTCCTAATACAAACAAGGTTTGTATGTATTCTTGATATGGAAATTCCTCTAAATTGATCTTGATCAACTTGCTATTATATATGTTCGATTCAATTTGAGATAAGTTTTGTCAACCTTGGGAAGTTTCTCTTGATTTTTGAATATCATGCATCCTGATGTAATCTGGAACTTAAATGCAGACCGATAGGGCAGCAATGCTTGATGAAATTGTTGATTACGTCAAGTTTCTAAGGCTCCAAGTCAAGGTACTAAGGACAAAATTATTCAAAATATCCATTACTAAAGGATATCTGTTTCATTGCCAGTTTTCTTTTATCGCCTGAATTTGTAAATCGCCATGTTCCCAAGTTTGAATCTCCTAGATGTCTAAAGAAAGGGATATTCATTTTCTTGCAAATGTATTTGTTTATTATCTGTTGAGGTCTAATTGAACTCATCATGGCGTATCAAAAGGTATAATTGATTCCAACATAACACATTTTCTTACCATGGTAGGCCCTATCATGTTGAATATCTGAAAAATAATTGAAGACCTTCAAACATTTGTTAAGTGAAGTAGTTAAACTATCAAACATCAGGTGTCTATTTCAGTCCGCAAAGTCTTCATTCTGTAATGATGGTCATTTGTATAAACTGTACTACTAGTACTTCATTTTTCTCATCCTCGGTAATTGGGTTCATTTGAACATTTAACCAGGTATTAAGCATGAGTAGACTGGGTGGAACTGGTGCGGTTGCCCCTCTTGTGGCTGATGTACCACTATCATCAATTGAGGTAGAAAAGTAATCGCATTGTCGCTTAAGGCTATTATTCTCATGATTCTGGTATTTTTGAATATGTAACTGTGTATTGAATTTGGGTTTAATTTAATGAAGGGCGAAGGTGTGGGAGGAGGCAATCAGCACTCATGGGAGAAGTGGTCCCACGCTGGCACTGAAGAACAAGTAGCCAAGTTAATGGAAGAAGATATTGGAGCTGCCATGCAATTTCTTCAGTCCAAGTCACTCTGCGTCATGCCCATATCACTTGCTTCAGCAATATTCCGTTCACAACCACCAGATACATCCACTCTCGTCAAACATGAATCAAATCCCAACTTATAAAGATGTACAAAATGTCACCTGATCGGCAAATGCTGTTGCAGCAGACATCTGGAATCTGAATCCTATTGACTAAACTCCATTTAAGTTTTTCCAACTATGTTCAAGAAAAAGTGGCCGATCAAGATAGTGCAATTGTTCCATTTCTAGTTTTGTCGAGCAGGTTCGTCTCATGCAAGAAAAATCACTGCCATGTTCAAGTCGTTGCAATGTTTGTCAAGCGCCTTCTTGATGTGCTTCTGTCTAATATTTGTGAAGGGTTCAGTGGAGGATGACCAAAATATTAGTGGCAAGAGCTCTGCAATCTTGTTTTCCAGATGGTGGAAAGGTGGGACCAATCAAAAGTGATTGATGGGCATGTGCATTATGAACTTGGAGAAAATTTGTATGCAAGTTGAAATAAATAATAGTAGATTGTTGTGTAAATCTATAGCGGAAACATCTTGGTTTGACAAAAATAATAGTCTTGGCTTAGATTACTTGTTTTGATGGGTTTGTTCTTTTCTAGACAAAGTAAAAGTGGTCCTTTTGCAAATATTTCTTCCAATTGATTATTGAAAGACAAAATTTCTCTTGAGGTAGATATTGCTTATCCAATCTAAAGGACAACCTAATTGTAATGTTAAATTAAGCATGAAAGCATTATACATTTAGAAAATTATTTACAGGACATCACTTTCAATCATTAATCATGGCTAAAATTCGTGCTCTCTACTTTTTTCTTTTTTTCTTTTGAATTAAAATTAGATATTAAATCAAGTATCCAGTTTTTATATTATTTTCACACCAATAGTTAATATTTTGATTTTGTATCTTGACAATTATTTTCATTTTTTTAATATTTGAAGCTTTTGTATATATATATATATATATATACCATAATGATACCCATGATTTGTTTTATCTTAAAATAAATGTCTTCACTTTTAGTATTATAATTTTTAAGGGATATTAAAAATGCTTTTGATATCTTTTTTATCTTTAATTATTTCTCTTTTCACTATTTTTTCGTTTATATAATTGGTACTACTTTTTTTTAGCCAACCTCAACTCTAATTTGTTCATCACACTTAGAATGTTTTAAATTATTATATTAAAAGTTTTATAGATAAAAAAATATTCAATTTTAATCATTTAATTATTTTAAGCTTTCTAATATCTTAATCTTAAGTTTGCAAAAATTATTTTATCAAAATATGATATATTTTAAGAAAAATATCATTAATAAAATTGTACTTAAGATAATAATAATAGTAAAAACATAAGAATTCATCCGCTGAACAATCATAAGATCAACAGATAAACTAGGATATGAAACAACTTTAAAATATGATAAATATAAGTTTAGTATCATTGTACACTGACTCTTCCTGTTCTCTTCCATGGATCTTTTTTTCCCTCTGTTGCTTTTAATATTCTACTAGAGTTGCCCTATAGGTTGTGTTTCCTTGTTGTTTTTGCTTTTTGGTTCTTCTTCCAAGTTATTGCTTCTTGCTTATCCTTTTCTCTCTAACATTGATTAACTTTCCTTATTACGAAGCATATTTTGGTATTCTCTACTCTACTATCCTTTCGATCTAAATCTTTTACATTTTTGGAATAGTAATATGACTTTTCCCAATCTCCTTAGTTTTATGTTTTCCTTTCTTGGTAATATGTCTAATTTTAAGTTAGGAACCAAACATGATCTTTTGAGTCTCGAAAATTCTCCCTTTACCCCCATCTCTTCCACTATTCCTCCATTTTTAGCCCCTCTTTTCTCTAATTAATGAGTTTCCTTAAATTTCAAGTACTATTTTCCCCCCTTTCTAAGGTCATCTAACTTGGAAGCAATCTTGCTTCAAAACCTTTGGTTACTACTACTCCTTAGCCCTGCTATTTTCTCCTTAGGTATGAATCCTAAATTATGTTAGAAACAAGTTATTGCTGAAGCTTCTTTTACTAAAATCCACTACTGTCCTCTCACTAATCTTAATGGCTCTTTTGTTATAGCCCCTCCTATTGATGTGCTCCAAGAAGGTGCAAGATTCTGTTCAACAACCTTTGTGGGATTTTCTTAGGAAAAAGGTCTAAAATACCCTTTGCTTCATACTTAGGTAGCCAAAAATTGTAGGATTGTTAGGCTTAAGGATATCCTTTTGAATGAAGAAAAAATCTTCTTATTTGCTTTCAATTTAGTGTCATATGCACAAAAAGAAGGACCCTAGCATATCTCCAGTATCCCTATCTTTGTTCAATATTTGAATCCTAGATTTAACTTGGAGAATGTTAGAGAGAATCTTGTGCCTATTTGTATCAAATTGTACAACGTTCTTCTAGAATATTGGTCAACTAAAGGGCTAAGCCATCTAGTAAGCGTCCTAGGGAAGCCTATCTATATGGACAAGAATAAAATAGATAGGGAAAAGGTTGGTTATGCATGAATTTTTATAGTTATGGATTTAACACAAGGCATACTAGATTTTATCCCTATTCCAAGGTTAGGGCATGTAGATATATTGGTGGAGGAAACTATCAAAGTTTCATATCTATGGAGGTCTTCAAATGCTTACCAAGTGAAGATATGACAACTAACATGTAAATAATTTAATAGAGGTGACTATTGGAAATTATAAGAATAGAAGCAATTGAGCTTGGAAATTGTTCAATCAAGGCTAATATAACTGAATATGCTAACTTCCAACATTAGTATTGATAGGAATAAAATAGAAAGCCCTAGAACTAAAGAACCTCAGGAAGAATCTTTGGTAATCCTTAGTAAGTCTTAGGGAGCTTAAGCACCTTTTAGTAAGTAAAATGTCAATTCCATACTAGATGCAAGCTCTAATTTCAATGATGTTCCCAAATAGGACACCTTATGTAACATCCCGTTACCTATGATGAGACTTGAATAGTGAATATGAGAAATTATTGAGAAATTAGAAAGTACAATTCATGCTTATGCTAAATATGACCTGCACATTTTTGCACATTAATATGAATGTACATGCATTTATTACATTTTCTGGGTATAATTGAGTTATTAACGTGATTAAAATGTGATTTGGCAATTTCGGTCTACTTCGAGTATTTTGGAATTATTGGTGAATTTTGGAAAAATATTGACATTTGGACCAATTATAGTGTGTCACGTGGACTCAGTAAATGGATGATAAATAGCCTATGTATATGTGTGACATGTGGCAACATGAAATAGTGACAAATGTTAAACCATGCAAGAGGATGCGTAGACACGTGTTTTAGACGATTGTTTTCCTGTAGCTAAGCTCCCTCTCGTTGTTATTCACAGAGTATAAAATCCACTTCCAGTTTTACCAAACACCAAACATCAGTCATTATTGTTGTGTCAGTGATCCACTCTCACTGCTGGGAAATATTGCTCAAGCAAGTAAGTAATTTTAACGTTTTTTACAATGTATATATGTATATACATGCATGTGAAGTTGCACAGTGTAGTCTCAGTGAATGCATAGATTGGATGATCTAGATGAGGAACTAAATTTATTAAGTGTATCTGGAATGAAATCTGAGTTTACTGGGTATTGTAAAGTTGTGACTTACTGAAAAGATTAAAAAATAGAATAGAGAGAGAGAGAGAGAGAGGATGAACACAGTAGTGAGAGAATTGAAAATGGTGAAATTCATGCATGCATCAGTTTTTAGTACCTGACCATAAGCTTGATTTTTTAGTTGTGTTTCGAATGAGTTAGAGGATTTGTTTGCTAGCTATTGGAGTTAATTAATGTGAGATTGAGTTTTTGAAAAGTTATAGTAGAGTGAGAAAGTGAAAACTGGGAAGACGAGTCTTCTGTGAAAGTTCACCACGGCCAACTCTTTTAAGTTCACCGCGGCATACTCTTGAGTTCGCCGAAGCCATCTTTTGTAAATTCCTCGAGAAAATTCGTTTCTGGAAAAGTTCGCCGCGGCGAAGTCTCGTCCTATACAGCTCAAACATACTTTAGTATTTTGACCATAACTTTCTCTCTAGTTATCCAAAGGGGACGATTTTTGATTTGTAGTAAACTAGAGGCATAGGACTACAAATGTTCTAAAGATATTGAATTTTGATTATGTCTCTATGATTTTCAAAATTTGTATAAAACTGAGATTTATCTTAGGTTGTAGCATTACCAGGGACAGAAATCATATCCTGTGGTTATTGAATAAACTATATTGATATGGGCCGAATTAGGCTAAGTTGTCTTCACCAAAGTTGTATCTTATTCTTTTAGCTTTAAATTGGTATAAAGTTTGCAATTTTGGGACATTTAAGCTGAAAGATATGAGTTGTGTAATTAGAGGGTATGATCATGTACTACCTAAAAGTTCAAATGTGTATAGTCTATTGTATTTTGTGCATAACTCATAAAATACTAAATCAAATTGGATGATCTTGAAGTCATTAGAAATTTAATACGTTGTAGAACAACTTTCTAGAAGGGAGTTTTGCCTAATTTTGTCATTTGCCCTATCAGATTAATTATGTAAAGTTGACCCAAAGTTATATGGGTAGAAAATCTGAAGTGGTCAATTAGGTTATGAAATTGATTTCACATTGTTTTATTTTGGTCCAAATTATAAGTACAAATAATATTAATGAGGGCTTTGATATATGATCGATTTGATGATGAGAATTACAATAAGATACCCAGAATTGTCAATAAACATGCATTGTGCATATTTTATATAAGTACATGTGCATGAGGAATATTGATGCAATGTGTAAAAATGTGATATTTGTAAATGTGTTGTGTATGTTATAGAGGAGCACACCGGACGCCAGTCGAACATTGCCGGACCATCTAGGCAATAGCTTCTTGGAGCATACTGTGAGTCAACCTAGATAAATTTCCTAGGATTGATTTGATTTGTTAAACTTCCAATATTACTGAACTGTTTGTGAATTGTTTATGAATTCTGGACTTGAAGTCCGAGGAGTTTAATAGTTGGGCATGTATTGGAAGTGCTTTGATTTGATATGAACTTCTGAATGACATTTGATTCTCAACAAAAGTTGAATGCCAGACTTAGGTCCGATGACTATGAAAAAATTTGTCTGAGCATTTATATAAGATTGTGATATATGACATATTCAGTATTTGATGCATTTCATAAAATGCATGCTCAGATGAAAGCGTTGTGACTTAAGTAGCCATTTTGAAGCGCTTCCACGTAGAGCTTTGCTCCGTGATATATGTTCTGTACGTAGAGATATGCTCTGTGATTCTGTTCTGACTGAGCCCTATGAGCTAGTATTTGTATAAGTATGTGATAGACACTCAGTCACAACAATAAGAACGAATGTGAGTCCCATGCATATAGCATTCATGTAAGACTAAAATTCGTTGAATGATTTGCAAAGCTGTAATAAGTGACCATATGATATGTCATGTTATGTGAGTATCTCAAAAATAATTATTTGTCTGATTGAATATCTGTGATGTGTGTATATGATTCGATGAAATCATCAATGATGGTTCACTCATTGAGTTCGCAAAACTCATCAAAAATTGCAATGTGATTTTTCAGGTACGAG
>JANZXV010000210.1:12102712-12117494 GCA_027576455.1 Erythroxylum roigii
TAAAAAATTGGAAAAATAGAAAACACACTTTTCTTAAAAATTTGATCTATTTTTTTATTAATAAACATATTTTCTAATTATTTTCTATTTTATGAAAAGAAAATTCTAGAAAACTAGATAATTTTCAGAAAGTAAATGTACCCTAAAATTTTCTTTTTCAAAGTTTCAACAACAAACTTTAATTAAAAAAAAGAAATAAATACTTCCTTAATTCTCTTTGCTAGTTGATAAATTCTACTAAAAGATGAAGTAGGATGTGATTTACTTATGTGCCAAGTGGTTAGTTATAATTGGTCACCAATAATCAACTATTTAGTCGACCCTTTCTTATCCCACACGTCCAAGTGAATGTCCGAAATGGGTCTACATAAAGTTTTGGGCTCAACTTAGGGCCGCAGCAGTTGAGTCGATTAGATGTTCAGTAACATCCGACTTCAGTTTCTCGGTTTCTCCGAGATAGGGTTTAAGCGTTCCTTCGCTTGTACTACTTACTGCCCGTATGGCGATGTTAGTTCTCTTCTAATTGACATGGTTGTAAATTTCCACAATTTTGGTACTTCTTCCGGTTTCTGTGAAGTTTTACATAGATTGTCTTCGTGGTCGAAGTTTGATGTTTCTGATTCAGTCCAACTATGGATGGCTCTCTCTTTAATGAAGATCGTATTTTGCCATCTTTCTTTCTCTTATCAACCCATCTCAGTTATGCTTGTTGGATTGAAAGAACAGATTCATATTTCTGCTAAATAAAGAAGTTGATTAATGGGCTTTTCGAACTTGGGTGGGAATCTTAGACAACATAATGCCTTCGGCTTAAGATATCATTGGAGCTTATGGTTTCGTTTCGTAGGCCAAACAGGACCTATCACATGAGTTTGTTTTTAGCGGGACTATAGCTCTGAATCTAATCTTTCTTTCGACCCAAAAAAGAAAATCTACTTTTTTTCCTCCTTGGACCGTAATATGTTCTAAGCATTTGGCAAGTGACAACAAAATAACAGCAGGTGAATATTCGCCAATTCCCGAAGTCTTCATCAGAGCAGTTTATCTTTTCTTATTTGCCTCATGCGCAACCTGTCCTTTTGAGTTGCTTGTTATATTTCTCCTTTCTTATTTGGAGCTGGAACTGAGTAAGAGCTCAATATGGATCACTCTAGTTTTCTGGCCGTGATGGCAGAAAGTTAAACCAAGTTTTTGGTATTTTGTTTCATTTCATTATTTTGAATTATTTACTTGTGATTCTATGTACGGGTATAGGAAAGGCATTCGTTTTCTTAGTTTTATTACTTGCAGTAGAAAGAGTTCCTGGGATCCTACTGTATCTCTTATGCTCAATCACCCGTCCCTTATGCTGCTCGAGAGGAGCAATACAAGGGATCATTTTAAACAGATCTTGGGACAAATAATGAGGAGCAATCTCATTGGTCAAACATTTCCCATGAGTAGACTCATTTTGTTTTCAGCTATTTCACACCCTGAGAATTTAGACATGGCCTTGATACTTTTCAATGAGTTTACTCCTCATCCCAACTTGTACATTTATAACACCATGATTTCTGGTTTGTCTTACTCCACTCATCAATCTTTTCAAATGTATAATTGTTTGTTGAGGTCAGCAATTTACCCAGACAAGCAAACGCTCCTTCACCTACTTCATGCTTGCAAACATGTATCAGAAGCAAAGCAAATTCATTGTCATGCTATTATTATGGGGTTGTTGCATAACTATGTACAGAACTCCCTCATAAAGATATACTTGGAAAATGAACTAATGTGGTTTGCAAATAATATACTTGGACACATGCTAGCTCCAGATGCTGTGGCATATAATATCTTCGTTAATAGCTATGCTAAGAAAGGATCAAGTGTGGAAGCACTACAATTGTTTCACAAAATGATGGCTTTAGACCTCGAACCTGACGAGTATACCATGTTAGGTTTGCTAGTTTCTTGTGGGCAATTGGGAGATGTCCTATTAGGAAAAGCTGTTCATGCTTGGATTGAAAGGAGGAAGCTCATTAGTTCATCTAATTTGATTTTGAGTAATGCTCTTCTTGATATGTATGTGAAGTGCCAGGAGTTAGACGTTGCACAAATGATATTCGGAGCATTAATGGAGAAGGATGTTGTTTCATGGAACATAATAATAGGTGGATGTGCAAAAGTTGGTGACATGGAACGCGCAGAGGCATATTTTGATCAAATGCCTAATAGAGACCTTGTTTCTTGGAACTCTTTGATAGCTGGCTATGCCAGCAAGGGTGATTTTGAAAAGGTAAGCAAATTATTCAGTCATATGGTGGCAGAGAATGTTATACCCAACAACATCACGTTGGTTAGCTTTATTTCTGGTGCAGCTGAAGTTGGAGCGCTGGACCAAGGGAGGTGTGCACATGGATGGTTAATTAGGATGCAGATAAAAGTAGATGCCATTTTGGGTTCAGCATTGATTGATATGTATTGCAAGTGTGGAAGTATTGAAAGAGCTTTGATGGCCTTTCAGGAACTTACTGAGAAGGACAGTAGAGTATGGACAACGATGATATCAGGATTTGCATTGCATGGCTATGGTCAAGAAGCATTAGAAATTTTTTCTAAGATGCAAGACGACACAACTCCAGATGATGTTACTTTTGTTTCTCTTCTTGCAGCCTGCAGTCACAGCGGGCTTGTAGATCAAGGGCTCAGACTATTCCATTGTATGAAACATTGTGGGATAGAACCAGGAATTAAGCACTATGGATGTTTGGTGGATCTTTTAGCACGATCAGGGAGGTTGGCTGAAGCAAAAGATGTTATTGATAGGATGCCTATGAAAGCAAGTCCGTCCATCTGGGGGGCAATGCTAAATGCTTGTCGAGCTGAGGGTGATGTAGAAATGGCAGAGATAGCTTTGAATGAGCTGCTCAAGTTAGAACCTGAAGAAGAAGGTGGATACATGTTGTTGTCCAATATATATGCTGCTATTGGGAGGTGGAACTATTCTGGTAAGATTAGGGGGGTCATGGAAAGTAGAGGAGTGAAGAAAACTGCTGGCTGCAGTAGTGTGGTAATCGACGGAGTTGCTCACAATTTTCTTTCTGCAGACAGTTTACATCCAAGAGAGGAAGAGGTCAAGGCCATTTTGAGTTTTCTGAAAAGAGAAATGAAACTAGGGACCGATTTTCCACTTGCTATGCTTCCTTGACTATATTAATATTGGCCGAGGTTGGCCAGTTTAACCTTTCAGTCAAAAAATAGATGCGGAGATGTGAAGGATGTTTGTACTTGTACCAATACCATAAGGATATTATCAATGATCCTCGTGCTTTTAGTTCAACTGGAATTTTTCTTTAATGTAAATGTATACGTTCTTTCCTGGAGACTCTTTTGCGGTGTTAGTTGTTCAAAAGTCAAGTATAAAAGCATGATAATGTTCCCCTCTCCTCTATTCTCGGCTTATATAGTTGATAGTTGTGTACATTATCTTCTTTAAAAGGAGGCTGGAACATTTAAACCAGACACCAAATGGGTGGAAGATGTCTGAATAGCTTCTGTAAAGCTTCAAATCAATTCATTCCTTCTGAGATAATCCATGCAACAAATGAAATCTGATAGTACGTCATAATTTACATCAAGGAGTTGAAGGAAAGTCCGATTGTGTTTCTCAAGATGGGTGTAGAGTTATGATTTTAGAATGATGCCTAAGGCCGACGTTGTATTGTATGCATCTAATGGAATAGAATAAGTTTATTCAAAGAAGCATAAAAATAAGAGTAATTAATAACACCAGAAAACCACTAACTAGTACTATATTTTGTTATCTTTATTTCCAATTTTGGGCGGGGGATGAGAAACTGTTGGGGCAAGAAATGAAGAGCAAAATAGAATCAGCCTGCCTACATAATGAAGAACGTGTAGTCTCTTGTATAGATCCTTCTTTGAATTAATATTCAGGAACAGAGACAATTGAATTCCGTTCCGGGAGAGGAAGAAAAGGCTTTCTGTGTTCTTTTCTATTGCACCAACGAAATTAACGGACTGGAATACTATTCTACTCTTAAAGCCTCATGTAGATGATGAAACTAAATTAAATACTCGCATCAGATACGCTCTCTTCTTAAGATGGAACATAACTTTTTAAGATGAATATGTATGCTCTTTCCAACATTCAAGGGCATGCCAAGTTGTCTACAACAGCCTCCAGTTCCGATGAAATTTAAGGATATAATCTAGTATAAAAGTTCTTATCAGCATGAACAAAATTTTGGAGATTGTCATTGTCCATTGGAGTGCACAATGAATCCACAAGCCTACCGTGAGTCATACTTCTTTTTCTATTTCTACACAACTTGTCCACTAAGTGTAATTTTCTGTACAAAAGAAACACTTCTACACGCAACTTATCTTCAAAACCATTGTACACCCTACTCATCAAAAGATTCGGTTAGCCACATAAATTAGAATTAAAGCCCTGGGAAGACCGCACTAGCTTGCATATCCATGGACATCGGATCTAGCTATGATTTCGATTCGATACGGCCACGAAGGTGACATAAAAGATGCCACCGTTAAAAGGAGTCATGAGAAACCATAAAGGCATCCCACAGTTCTGGTTGTAATGAAGAACTTGAGAATACATTAAATCATGTCGCCCCAGAACTTGTACTAACTGGACCGTCTTTCAACCCCTGGAGACACGTCTGTAGTGCTTTTTGCACATTATCTGCAACTATCCTCAACCTTCCTTGAGTACCATCTCCAGTTGAACCGCTGCTAAGTTCTATTGTTCGAGCCACCCTCAGTTTACATTTCTCCCACTCATCAACACGCAACCAGCAAGCGCGTCCTCCATGACTACCTTCCATGCCAAGAAATGAGACATTAATATTTTCTCCAAACAAGTATCTCAGCCTCACTGACACGCAATACGGCAACCAAGCAGCACCACCAGCAGCATTAATATGAGGTATATGAGCAGGATCGAGAACAACCGTGAGTGCAAAATCAACCGAATTATGAGACCGATCATAATGGATATTGCTTTTAGCTGCAGAAGAATTATCATCCATGGTCAGCCCTGCATGATTTTCCAGGCATAACTCAATTCGGGGTTTCTGACCAGAAGATATTTCTCCACCCTGTGCTTGGACCAATCCTTTCTTCCAGGCAATCAGTTTTAAAAATTCTCTTAAAACCGATATGGGCAGTGTGAGAAGAGTAATGAATGATGCAACGCGAGAAGCATCATAGGGCTCCGATGCAACACGCCGACTGAAATAGTCGCATATTTCTCCTATTTCAGATTGAGTTAATTCTTCTTGAGCAGTAGTAGGGTTCTGCTGCTGTTGCTGCTGTTGTTGCTGGTGAAAACGCTTGACACTTAGTACTTGAAGAAGAAGTTGAACTCTGTGGACACTAACAGCAAATACATAGCCCCTGTTTAAAGAAACATAATTACATTTAGAGAGTACAGAATAATATAAAAGTATATCAATGGCTAGACTATTGATGGTTATGTAGAAAGTAAACCATGTGCAAGTAATGAACCTCCTTACTATCAACAAATCAAGAAGAAGATCAAATTGTGTTTGAAACAGTTCATAATTGAGTGCCAACATCAGCAATAGAAGGAAAGATCCAAGCAATATATTATATGCAACTGAACAAACAATGTGATGGATGCGATGATATAAATCAGTTTGATGTTTCTTCTACTCGCCTTTCAAGCAAACAAGTTAGCAGTAGAAAAGAACAATCACTGCATCAACTGGCTCCATTGACATGTCTAGAGTTGTTAAACTAAACCAAAATTATCATGAACCCCACTTTTACATCGAGTGAGAGCAAACCCCACTTTTACATCAAGTGAGCAAAAAAGTGTAAGTAGAACCCTTTGGCAATGAAACGAGCTTCATCTTATAAAAGTTGATGCCACATTTCCTTCACCTAAGTCTCGTTTGTTTTCACCAATCTTGATTCATCTCTTGTAGGCTGACTATTTCATTAAGAAAAAATTCTAACAATGATTTAATCTGAAATATCAATCTATTAACAGTAGAGTATATGGTAAATGACTCAGTTCCTAAAATAAGGAGACCTAGTCCTAAAACAATTATAACCATGGTGGTGATTACGACTAAATCATCTGCACCTCTTATTTTATCAAAATCAATTTCTTTTGGTTGATATTTTCCTCGTTATGCCTCCTTACTAATGTGCTGTTAACCTCTTTGCCATGGCTTCTGCTTGTTTTCATAACATTTTATATGTTTTTCCATTTATAGCTCCATCCCTTCAGAGTTTCTGCTTTCATAACTTCATTGTTATATGTGAAAGTAATAAGCTGTCATACCATGTGAAAGTAAAAGTAAAGGAGAAAGGCGCAGACAAGGTTTAACGTGATTCAGCAGCAAGGCCAGATTTTCTTCTGTACCCCAACACTGGCATAGCCTATGTAGTCTCATAAGTATCCCTATCTGTCTACTTCATTCTCCTAAACAAGCTATTAAGGACCTATAAAAACATAGCATTCCTTTTGCACCACTATAATGGAGAAATTCTTCCTCCCACCTGATGCCAGCTTGAAATTTAAGCATGAAAACTTATTATAAGCAAGCCAATTAGTGTATTGAATAAATGGAGAACAAACATGTTAAATGTCTTACCCAACAAAGAAGCGTAAAGCTGGCTGCTCCTGGTCCAAATTCAACAGTGCACCTTCATTATCCTTAAGGATTGAACCCAATATCTCTTTCAAAAGATCAGGTAACTGGGCGAATAACCACAGAACCCCAAGGTACTTAAGAATACCTCTTAAGACCTTCTTAAGGGCAACAAGGGGAACCCATCCGCCCCCATAGCCCCCATCATCACCAAGACCAATAATGGCTGTATTTAATTCTCCTCTCACATGAGCAGGGACACCACTCCCTGGTGATCTACGTATAGGTAACCCTGAGCTTACAGTAGACAAATTTGAAGATACTGGGACAGTATTTCCAGCACGATTCAAACCAGTCACTTGGTTGGCTGCCCTGGACATTGCTGCAGAATTAGGAAGATTCATTCTATTTCCATTGATACTTGAAACTTGAGATCCAGAATTTGGATTTGGATTGTTAGAATTTGCCAATCCAACAGGCTGTTGTCCACTAGCAAAACCTTGATCTAATCCATTCAGTTCCTGAGCAACATGTTCCATAATGAATGGACGAAATTGTGGACATGGTAGTGATCCGCCAACTGAAGGGCCTCCCTTGGGTGGTGTTGCTGGCTGCAGCCAAACTTGATCTCCAGCAAAGCATCGCATGTCAACAGCAAAATGTTTGCGATAAATAATCCTAATCCAGTAAGGGCCACGTAGTACAACAGAGACATCTATCGGCAACAGTGAACTAGGAACAATGCCAGGGCCTCCTCGACCAGCAGCAGCTAACACCGCAGCACCATGTAGGCTATGATTCCCAAGACCCGTAGAAGCAGTAGATGAAACAGAATTTCCAACAGGGAGTAGTAAATATCCTCCCTGTTTTGGCATTGAAGAGGTTGTCCCTGTTGCACCAGTAACCCCAGGGACAGGACCAGCTCGTGCAGGCCTAGTTGCAGCAGCAAGAGCATGTAAGGGACCTGCAGTGAGACGGATGCAATCTAACAGCGATGAAACTTCAGCTCCATTTATGAAATCTTCCAGAAACTGTAAGGAAGATTCATATTTAGATCCATAAGTGCATATAACATTGATAGAACATTAAATGTAAGCCAAATGGAAATACAAGTACAACAAAATGAAGCTAACATCAAAGAAACACATTAAAAAAATTCTTCCATAGTTATATGATAAAATTCTAAAATCTTAAAAATAAATTAAAATATTCATAATTAAACAGTTAAATAATATTTACTTGATTAATAATGAAACCATAAAGAAAAATGTAAACAGAAAACTAAAATAACATTTTATGGTTTTTGTTGGGAAGAAATCAAAAACAAAATTCAAAAAGAAATTGAAAAAAACAAGTTTTTTCCTTTTTTTTTGGGTTGAATTTCAAAACAGAAAACTGAAACCACCTTCTATGGTTTCTATCGGGAACAAGTCAAGACAAAAATAGAACCAAGAAAATCTTTTAGCTAAATGTATAAACAAAATCAGAAAACCAAAAACTGAAGGAACTAAACAAGTTTCTGTTTTCTTAAAACACAAAAAAATATGAAACAAAACGTAAAAGAATGAAAACTAAAAAAAAAACAAAAGTTAAAACTAAATGTATCTTAAATTAGCTGCATTAGCCTAATATGAGTAGTGCTTTCAATGTGGTTACTGTTTGGGGAATAATACTAACAATAACGAAAAACACATAAATGTCAAAAGTTTGAAGAACAAGACAATCATGAAAACAAATCTCACATGCTCATGCAGACACACATGAACGCAAACACTCATGCGCACAAAGTTGAAGTAAATAAGAGAATAGCTCACTTTTGTATGAGGCCAAAGTTGGTCTGGTGAAACATGCATTGTGCATCCCTCTTTGCCCGATTCCCACTCTATAACAAAGCGAGCCAATACACCTAACCCAAAGCTGAACCATAAGCTCATTAACCCAACTGCTTCGATTCTAAATGCCCTCCTCATCTGTTCTGATAGCTTATCTCCCTCAAGAGTGCCTTTTCCTGAAGGAGGAACTCTAACATCCGACTTTTCACTGCTTTCCTCCAATTTCTCATCTGTTCTTACTCCAAGCAATTTCCGCATTCCAAGGGCAAACATTCTAGCGTTGGATAGCCTTCGTATGTCTGCAACTAGCTTCTTTATACTGTCAGACTCTATGGACTGATAACTCAGAACAACACCTTCAGGATCATAATGGATATGAGAATCTACATCACATGTATTGGCTATTCGAACCCCAGATCCCCAGGGAGTATTGCTGCTCCCTTTCTGAAGCTCCCACAAGTCCCTGAAATGCTGATCATTTATTTTGACATCCCAATACATGCTTCCAGGTCTTCCAAGCCGCAAGCATATGTGTTGCCATGAATTGCCACAGGCAAATGGTAGTCGGAACCAGATATTTGTAGATGCAATTCTTGGATTTGATTCTTCAACATAAGGAATGCCCAGTACATCCATCTGGCTGGTCAGTCTCGCATGCTTAATGCAAAGTGAACAATGCTTGACCACATGAAGTAGAGCAGAAACATAAACACTAGCAGGTACATTTCCTTTATTTGCTTCAGCTATAAGACTTCCATAACTGTAGTGTTCACTCTTGAGGACAGCCTTTGCTAATACAACCTGTGAAAATGACTGCTGAGAATGGGCTTCCAACATTCTCCCTCTCTTCTTAGAAAATCCCACTTCAGCATCCAAATCTTGAAGTGAAGGAATCAAACCCAAGATCTCTGAAACCGTACGCTTTCTATGATTTTTGCTATGCCTGGAAATGTCATGACTAGAGCCCTGCCATAATGCAATTTCTCCTGACACCTGTGCTGCAAGAGAAAACGTTTTTAGTCAAAGATGGACAAATATAGAAAAGTATAAACTCAGAGCAAGTATCCAAAATATTTCATTTATACAATCAATTCAGAATATCTTACATATGGGAGTTGTAGCAGCTTTCAAAGATCCATTTAAATTAGGTTTCACAGTTGCTGCTGAGATCCAAGAAGCATTTAATCTTGCAGGTGATAAAAGTTGGGATGACCTGTTCCCAGACATTGCATCCTTCAATATATCACTCAACAGTTTCAAATGATCATCATCCATTGAAGAACTAGAACCATTCTCGACAGAAAGTGGAGACCTCAGGGAAGCCAAATCCTGGTCTGATTTTGAAGCAGACAATCTCTTCACAGATGTACTCCTTCCTATAACAGAAGACAATGAGCCCAATGAATTGAACTGTTGTGGGCCCTTCAAAGTACTTGATGAATACAAAGAACCATTGAAGTGAGAGGACATACTAGAAACTTTTCCAGCATTATTCATTTGTGATGCGTTAACTCCAACTTCCCACCTAGAGGAAGGGCTTCCAGCTTTGACATTTTGAAGACTCATTGGACTGGAGCCAAATTGAGAAACAAAAGATGCATTGAGTGGAGCTGTGAGTGCTTGATCAAGTTCAAATACTTCATCAACTACAGACGAAAAATTTGACACACAATTGCCTGCCTTTTGCGTAGGACCATCCAGACCCAATTCACAGAAAAGACCATGCTCAGAACTCTGATCAGTACCTCCACTATTAAGCAAAAGGTGATTCAATTTCCCACAATCAAGTAGAGTTAGATTAAGTTCATCGTCAAGCATCTGCATCTGGTTAATGTCAATTTTCTTCATGCCAACAACATTGGTTGAGTCATTAACAGATTGAGATTTTCCACACAAATCTGGTTCAGTCTCTACCAATCTAAACAGTGGTTTAAAATCTTTATCAAGTTCCACCAGCAAAAAATAAGAATTCCCGCAATCTGGGAACCCCATTAGCAACATTGTAGCAGTTGAAAGGTCCTTAGGTAATTTCACACCAGCAAAACCATTGTCGTACACCTGCAAGTCTCAAAACATCATGCCTCAGTCACCTTGTGAACTAAACAGCAATCTAAATCCAATGGCTCAAGGTACATAATATTTCTTTTATATGCATGTATCTACTCTTCTATTAGCATTTACACTTTAAGGGATAACCGCAATTCAACATGATCCCATATGTATGAATATAATAAGTAAACTTCTAATTAACTGAAGCTGCAAGGTCTAAAATATTGACCAAGGAAGAATTAAAAGAACAAAATGTTGACAGCTGAACAGTCTATAGACGTAATGTCTAAATACTAAAAGCAGTTATCAAATTAAGGTTACAATATAAAAGTAAAAAGCAAGTAATATTACCTCAAGGCCTAAGAACCTGCCAATAGAGGCAAATAAATGTAGAATACTTTTGCTTCTCAAGCTACTAAAAATTTCAGCTGCAGTCATACTTCCTTGATTCAAAGCTTCTTCACAATCTAGTAAGACAGAAGGTGCAAGTAAGTTCTGTGATGACTGAAGAAGAAATCGTCCATTCCTGCAAATCAAAATGAAATTCAGACCATGTTAAGATCATGTCCTGAAAAAGAATCAATATTACAAAACTAATATTTTTCCCCACTTCTCAACCTGAGTGTAATAAGTTAAACCATAACACTAGATTCTGCAATGTTAAGCAGCAAGGGTGACATGGAGAGTCCATGAAAAACAACACTTTTGCAGATTTTTTATTTTTACAGAGCTCATCAAATGACTAGGACCTTTTCTTCTCAAAATTTAAAAATTATTGTCATGCAGAAACCATCCAATACAACATGATAACATTAGCAGCCCATAACATACGAGTAAATAAGCATGTTTGAAGACAACTTTTTGCTATCAACAACGATTGCTTAGAAACTACAACTATCATCAACTAAATCTTTCTTTATCCAACATCATTTGGCATAAGAAGGTAAACAGTCACAACTTTCTGGAGGTTAGCAGCTAAAATAACAAGTGAATACCCAATTTGGGCTGATTATATCCATAAATTCCTCTAGAATTGGACCATCAAAAAAAATGGAGTTTGGACACCATTCCGATAATGGAATAGATGAAATAAATCAAAAAATAGATTTTTGTTCAAGAAAGAAATCTCATCGGAACTGTCCATATCCAGTTCATCCTTCAGAACCATATCACATCCCGAATCTGATGAAATATGATGAATTGAGACAATATTTTGTAAATACATAATTATCTTGAATATATTAACTATTTCTTTATTTTCCGATCGCCTAGAAGGGACAAAAGAAAATTCTTGTTCTTTCTTCAACAATTTTTTATCTCTAGTGGACCTCTTAGTGGGATTCAAACCCAGATGAAGTTCTGACCATTTGATAGAGAAAAAAGAACAAATAGATCTTGTAGGATTCCCAATAAACTAGAGCTTTTCCCTCCCCCCTTTAGCCCCACTCTTTGGTCCTAAGAATGCTAGTTTAAGAATAAGAATGAGTGATTGCCCTTCTCCAACCCTTGTCTTTGCTAATTAATTTCATGAGTATGTCAGGAGCTAACTAATAGACATTCTCAAGATCATCAAATTGAGTCGTTATAGTTTAAATATGTTCTAATTTAAAGTATAGTGTGGCTTTATAGACTCACTGATACCCTAAAAAATCAACCAATCCTTATAGAAAGTAGCTAAATATAACATGACATTTAGACATTCATCATAAAAATGTGCATATGATTATAGCAGTCCTGAGAAAAGCCACAAGTGGCATCAAAATGAAAATAAATAAGCTATTAGCATGGGAAAAAGGATAAGACCTTATATTTATTCCAAGCATGAAAAAAGATGAGCCATAGGCACGCACACAAAGTACTCCCTGTCCTTCATACCCTCTGCCAGTGAACTTTGTCTCTTTCTGCATGCATATTGAGATCTTAGACATACAACACTTACTTCTAGATTAAAATTCTAAAGAAGATGGGCTAGTAGTATAGTAAATGCAAATTAACCTGAACCTACCTTTCCAATTTCACTATCAAGCTCATCCATATTAGACTTGAGAACAACATCACCTGCAGTACGACATATTTTCACGTTTCTACCCAACTCTTTTTGAATTTCAAGCAGACGAGTATAACGATTACAGCATATTGCTCTCAGCAGCAATTCCTCAACATCAATGCAACTTTGTTCGAGGAAAAATTCTGCCTCTCTTCCACTTAATGGGTCTACAACAAATGTGCTATGAGTACACTTTATCTGTAGATCTGGTCCTGGTTCAATCTTAATAAATGGACAAGTTCCTGACTCAGTTGTACTAGAGGTTTTTTCAAATTCTAGCCAATACATTATTTTCAATCCCGGTGTTCGTAAACTAGATGAATCAGCTTCTCCTTCTTGATTAGGTAACGTAGAATTCGTACTACCATCAGATATCAACTCAAACCGTATAGAATCCTTCCATCTTCCTTGACGGAGTGCTTGCACTTGCCTAATAACAGTATCCATAATAAGTGCAACACAGAGCTCATGAAGAACGGAGTATAATATCGAAAATGGATTCTCTGCTCCTGCCATTCTGCGCTCTAAATCATCTCCAAGAGCATGCCGCCTCAATTCCTCCAGTTTCACAAAACCACTTCTCTCACCAACAAGCAACTCCATATGTAATATCCTCCACATTGAGAGGTGCCCTCGGTAACCAAGAGTAACTAATACTTCAAATTCACCATTAACACGAAGAAGTGCTGTACCATTAGTAATTTTTACCTCAGAGATCTCCTTAGGAAGAGATGCTTCAAGCAACTTTGATCGCACAAGTGAATCTAGCTTCTTCAAAGCTGGTTTCTGCTCATACTCACTTAATGTGTTCTGGTTACCCACATCTGCTATACATTTTGGCAAGCGTCCATAAGATCCTGTGAGAAGAACTTCAATAGCAGACGGAACATCATATATTGGAGCACGAGCTTGCTGTAGTGCTTCATGCATGAAATACAATGAGTCAGCGGCTTGGGTAAAACAAGCATCATGACTTGAAAGAGTGGATTGGAGTTGCTGGCAATACTGTATCAGCGGAACCTGCAGAAACAAATGACAGGACATAGGAATATGTAGTTGGATTTTCATGTCCATGTTAAGAAATTACACTTAAGAATGCTCATCTAGCTTTTTAGTAATAAAAAGTTCAACCTAACAAATCAGAGTTTCTCATAGGAAAACCCAATCACAAATATTTCCTAAATGATTCCGTCACGTAATGCAATGAATATTCATAAAACTTTTTTGGTAGATAAAAATTCAAACTTGGACCCTTATGAACAAAGCCTCGTCAATTTCAGAATATTTTCTTTATCCCCTAAAGAAAGCTCACAATTTTATTAACAACGCAAAGAAACGCAGAAATTGAGACAAGCCACGCAGCACCTGCTGGCACCACTTAGCGAGGGCATTAAGACGGAGCATCCGCTGCTGGGTGTTGAAAAAGTACTTCAAAACCAAAAGCCGTTTATCATAGTCCGACTGTTCACTCGACTTGAACTTCTCCACCAAATCCTTAAGTGCGAGGAACGACTCCTCCGCCGCCCGTCCCACCAGCGTCGAGAAGTCCACCGTCTGCTGCCCTAACTCCGACATGAATTCAGAGTTCTTATCGCAATGGGATCTGAATATAGTAAGTAATCATAAAAATAAAAAAAATCTAGGGTTTTGGTGACTAAATCGGATACATAGACAAAGACAGAGAACGTTTTGAGGTCTTTGATTGTCAAAATTGGTAAAATTAGTGTCTACTGTAAGCGACAGTTGTAAGGAAGTGTGGGTACGGCGGAGGAGGAGGAGGAGGAGGAGGTTGAGAGGCAGAGAGTTCCCCCTCCGTTCCCTTGGAAAAGTTAATAAAACACAAGGAAAGCATTCAAGTATAATCTAAAACTTTGAACTACTGCCGCAGAAGCTGTTTTGGTTTCTTTCCCTTTTCCGTGTCTTTTTAATTTACTTACTACACTAGTGAACGTATTATTATTATTATTATAAATTCGTGCATTATTTTATACATATTACAAACAATTTTTTTTTTTTTTTGGAAAGGCAAAGAGCTATTATCATTGATAAAGATAAAAGGATGAGATTACATCCGGAATTGTTTCCCAAATTACATAACGGGGAAAACGAATGGAACTACGGGCAAGAGAATGAGCGGCCCGATTAAAATGTCTTGTAATCCATTTTACTTCAATATTAGGCCTAGCATCAAGTAAGAACTTGCAGTTCTGGAT
>JANZXV010000210.1:12127579-12145734 GCA_027576455.1 Erythroxylum roigii
GATGGCATACCCGCCCCGTTGCCATCCCTAAGTATGCAATGCATTTCTAATCTCCCAGTACTCTTTCATATTTACTATTTTAACCTCTCTCGCAGGTAATGGGATGTTACATATTGCATAGTATTTACTTATATTATACCTTCCTTTTTCGTGAGCTTTTGAGCCTAAGAGCATATTTAAAAAATTTTAAAGCTTTTTTCCTTCTTTTTATGTGTGTTGTCATTGGGTAGTAGAATGATCTTAGAACTTGCTTTTATTATACATACTGAGACCATATTTGTTAAATTAGAAGCATCGACATGATGAAGGCACTTATATTCAACAACTTGCCTTAGCCTATTTCTTTGAAAATTACCACACCTTTAAATTTACCTTTTGGGAATAACCAAGTTGAGCCTTAGCCTTTTTCATTGTTATTTACCCAAATTATTAACCTTTATCATATTTTTCATTGAAGAGTATTTTCTTGTTTGAGACTTGAATTCCTTAAAAGATTTGTTGTTTCTTTAATTGTGGTATTAAATGCTCGAATTATTTTGTAAAAAAAAGCTTAAAAAAGAGAAAAAAAAGAAAGATAAAAAAGGAAGAAAAGAATAAGTAGATAGTATGATTAGTTTTGTAATGAAAAGGGCCTATATGTATTTGTAAACAAGTCTTGTAATGTTTTCTTTTAGTAAACCTCCTTCAATTTAACCCTTTTTATTATCCCAATCATACCTCATCTAAGCCCCGTTACAACCTTATAAGACCTTTTGATTTTTGTTTCTGGTTTATACATAAGTGGTGGAGATATGATTTTATTGTAAGCTTATGGTAAGAATTCCACTATGCATTGATTGAGAATTTTGATGTTTTTCGCCCTAAACACTTGAGTGCATTGAGTGAAGTCTTGCTGAGGGTTTGAGGATATATTCTTTTGATTTCAATGTAGTTTTTGATGAGATTACTATTAATATTACTTAAAGAGTTAAGTTTAGAATAACTTGGATTCTAATTGTATGTTAATTTGATTCAATATGATATGATGATGTGTAGTATAAATGGATAGGTTGAAATTAATGATGGATTGATGTTGTAAGATTTATAATTTTGATTATGGTTTGCTTGAGGACAAGCAAAATTTTAAGTATAAGGATATTTGCCAAATGCATATTTGACTATATTTTTACACCCATATTTGATGCAATTTGCTTGATATTTATATATTTGTTGTATATTTGGTACTTAATTCACTTCAAGTGTGCATACAAAGTATAATTGCCTTTACGACTTAAAAGAGAAGAATTAAAAAAAACATGACATAAAAAGAAGATTCAATGCCCAAAAGGGATGCATGACCATGCATTTTCTCGTGCACTTCTCCCAGGTAGTGCATATTTGCAATTTTTAGATAATTTAATTATGCATGGTTTGATGCACATAATTTGAAAGAAAACATGACATAAAAAAAGATTCGACACACAGAAGGGATGCATGGTCGTGCATCTTCCTGTGCACATCTCCTAAGCTATGTAGATTCACGATTTTAAGAGAATTTGGTTATGCACTATCTGATGCACAATTGTGCATCAAACTGCGCATCAGCCAAAACTCTAAAATTTAACATAAAGGACCTGAACAAAGGCTGAATGAGGGAGGGAGACTTTAGGAGGTGATTCCAGATGTGGAGATCGTTCCTAATGGGTGATTTTGATCCAAAGAAGTGGAAAACACAAATAATTCATTGAAAAATTCATCAGAATACAAGATCAAACCTCTATATCGTAAAAATATTAGCTTAAAGACAATCAGGGAGATTTAGAATTATGAACCCATTGTTTCAATTCATTTTTCTTTCAATGTATGTTTGATTTCGTGTTCGATAATGTGTAACTAAACATCTTGTTAGTATTTAGGTTAGATGAACCCTATATTAATACTTTGATATGATTTGAATATTTTATTAATGCAATTGACTTGATTGTTATATTGTGATCTAAATACATGTTTTATTTATTTTCTAATAGACCTGAAAATATTAGGTCATAATCTAATTTCATACATAGAGATTGAGAAATCGTATTGATGAATAGATCTACTGTAATTAGAAGGAGTTGATTACAACCCTAGAAATAGGATGGCATAAATCTTCTGGATTAAGGCTAAACCTAATAGAGGGATTCATGAATCGCTAAAGTATTCTTATAAACTTTAACATAATTAATTTGGTTGAAAACTTTAGGATTAGTTGTTAGTAGACTCAAAGTCAGTAATTAACATACCATAGGAATCTCCACGATTCTATAAATCAATAAAACAATTGAGTAACAAAAGATCAATCTATTAAGGGTTTATGGGGATTCGAAACCTAGATACAAATTATTGCTATCGGTAATTTTCTGAGTGAATTCTTAATTCTCTATTTAACGTCATTACTTATTTTATTTTACTTACTTTAGTTTGATTCTTTTATTAAAATCTAAAATCAATCTGTATGCTAGATAATAGGAAAAAAGTAACTGCTAGGAATCACTGTCTTCGTGAGATTGACTCGTACTTGCCGGTACTAGATACAACTACACCGTGTACTTGTGGTTATTACAATATTGATTACTCAGAAAAAAAAGTCAATCAAGATTGTTAAATTTTGATACTACTTATGACCTATTTTAGTTAAGAGGAACTCAATCGGTAGTCATCGGATGCAACATAAATAATATGAAGATAGTTAAGTAATCAAAATAGGATCCATCACCTTGAAGTGATTAGAGAGAATATTCTATTATTCTCGATTAACAATGATTTGGGAAATCCTTGGCCAAAGTAGAATAGAACTTTGAAAATAGTTTTCAAACGTCAATAGTTGAGTCATTACTAATGGTGGAGAACTAATATGAACTCAAATAAATTAGACATTAATTATATGCTCTTTTAAAAGTCATACACAAAAAGGTCAGTTAAAACCACTTTGATATTCCTAAATATTTAGGTGATGATGATGCATTGTTAGACACTAATATTGATCTATGAATATAATTTATTTAATAAGAAAATTAAAGATAAATTAAAAGAGTTTAATTTATCTAATACCAAATATAATTTAGGGTAATAATTTATATCTATTATCAACATATTTGGGAACTTAATGAGGGCTACATACAAAGAACGAGTTGAAGAGAGAAGGTATTTTAATCAAGTTGGACTTGATTATAAAGTTTGAGAAATTTTATGATTAAATATGAAAATATTTAACAAATAAGGATTAATATGAAATATATGATCTTATTTGGGTATAATTAGTATTTCATTTAGAAATAGTAGTAATTATAATTTTATTAAATTAAATTACTAAAATATCTAGAACTTATTATATATAGACTTAAGCTAGCACTTTTTGCCTAACTATCTCTACAACAGTTGTAGAGTTCTATTAACTTATTACGTAGATTTTATAAGAGGTCAAATACTTGTACGACTATAGTAGTTGAAATAAACTCAATTGATGTGACAAGAATACAACTAAACTTCGAAATAAGGTATAAATTATGATTGATACTTTATTATATTTTATATGTTAATCATGTTTTGAAACTTGAATTAATTTTAAATTTGAGGAAACCATATGAAAATGTTTCTTGTTTATATGGCAGTGCAAGGAATTAGATCTCAGCTTGATTTTCCATCATTTTAAGTAACCTCTTTCTTTGGTCCCTTAATAGAAACCTTTTACAATTAATCGTGGGCTTAAGATAGAATCGCGTGCTGACCAAGGTTTTGAAACTCAGACTGGACGTCGAATCGGAGGTTTTATTAGTCATCGGTTCGACCCCGATCGAACCGGTATGACGTCATAATTACGAAATAATTATATTTAATATTAGTAATATTAAAAATATAAAATATACCAAATAATATAAAAAATATTAAAAAAATAAAAAATAAAAAATTTATTGAACCAGTGGTCGAACTGGTTCGACCAGTCTCGATTTGACCGGTTCTTACCGGTTCTCACTGGTTCAATTGGGAACTGATTTTTAGGGGTTACTTGGACCAGATAGCCGACGGTCGAACCGGCCAATCCGATCCGAGTTTCAAAACCATAGTGATGGCTATAAGAGATCTAATAGTCTCTGCTCTTGCAATTCATTAGTCAATGGCATTTCAAGTACATTAATAAATTCACAATATTTTAAAACTAATTCATTTGCTTCTCTATGTTACTCCATCTTCATCGTGGACCTCTATTGAAAAACATGGGATATTAAAACGAAACTGCTTTTATAACTCTAGTCTGTTAACCAATACCTGGACATGCTCAAGTCCCGGATGCCATTCTAATGGATCCACGTAGGCAAGAGTACTAGAGAACATAAACCCCCAAATCTTCATCATATTCAGCCCAGTAGAGATTAATTAGCCTAATGATCATTGATAACCTATGAATCAAGCAAGCTGCGTAACGCCTACTCATGACCAAGACATTGGATTGGAAGCTAGCTACCTTATCCAATCAAATGTACAGTACTAGCTATTAAGCCTTCCTATGATTTGGTGTGCACGACCCATTTTGTATGTTTTCACCTGTACAACAAAATAAATAACTTTACCAGATTGTTATTAATCTGGTAATAACCAAACTCGACAAGAACCAACTGTTGTGTTCCTTCCTTGCCTTTGACGCCCACATTGGAAGGAGAGAGAGAAAGAAGAGACTCCACTTTACATGTTATTTCGTCGAAACTGAAAACACCGGAAGCCACGCACATGCGTACACAGTGTTCGCACACGAAACCCACGCTTCCAAGGCTCTGTGTCCGAAATTTTTACAAAATCCCTCTCACGTAGTTTACTTCCACTCTCCGAACTAATCCACCTTCACCAACACTCACATACTCCCTCAAGTTTCCATTTTTATATCCTTTTCTTTTTCTTTTATTAATACCCTACCCCCTTATTTATTGGTGGATTTTGCTTATGGGTGTAATGGTTTTTGAGCTGAATGTAGTGTAGAGAGGTAGAAAGACTGAGAGTTATGGCAGGGCAGGTGGTGAAAGTGAAAAGGGAAACATTGGAGGCATGCATGACATGCCCTCTCTGTACGAATCTCTTAAAGGACGCCACGACTATATCTTTGTGTCTTCATACATGTAAGCTTTGTTCTAGATTTCTTACTATAACTTCTTCAATTTCATGTTCAGCTTTCATAATTTTGATCTCTGCTGTTAATACGATCTGGGTTTTCTTTGGTGTTGGCAATCTCGATTTTCTCGTCGAGAATTGGTCACCCTTTAGCCTTCTTTTTTTACCTAACGCACAAGTGTTTCAATTTGACAATCTAGTTACCTCGAACCTAATGTGGGTTGCTCTTATCTTCCGATTTAAGTATGGGCGTCCTCGGTTTTAAACGCGGGTTACTCTTTGTTTCAAACTCGATGCATTGTTTTCCTCGGTCCTTATCCAACTCAACTTGGAAGTTTATGCAGCCAAGTTAAAAACACAATAGTTACAGAAGTTCTTACTTGGAGATTCTCACTTGGCTGAGGTCGTATTGCCTTGCTTAGTGATTGATGATGATATTTCTAATGTGCTTTATGGCAGTAGGAGTGTGGTTTCAGTATATTGCATTCATCCGTCTATAGAAGGATTATGTTGTTATATTTTTTGCCTTTCTATTTTCACGGTCAGATTCTTCTTGCCAATTAGGATTTGTTGTGGCTAAATAACCCCATAATTGATTGGATGATTTTGTTTTTGATTTGGATGTATCCGCCTTTGTGTTTGTTCTTGAGGTCATCATAGCCGTTGTTCTTGAGAAATCTATTCATATCTTCCTGCTTTCTTTGCCTTTTTTTTTCATTTTGGGTTTATGCTCAACTATGGACGATATAGCTCTTTTCTCTTGAAATATTTTCTGGCCCCTGCCCTGTTTCTAACGCATTAATTTTGAAAACTAAACTAGTCTGCAGGAAGTGCATATATGTAAAGCTATCAGATGAAGAGGCAGATTGCTGTCCTGTTTGCAAAATTGATTTGGGTGTTCTGCCAGTGGAGAAACTCAGGTTGGCCTTTTCCTTTATTTAGTCCTGCAAAATGAATATTTCTGTCTGCATGCTTATGAGCACACTTTACTTTTTGTTGGGTGTTATTGATGTATATCTAATTTGATGTTTAGACAATTATAACAGTACTAAATCCACTTGGTTGGCTTCTTATTATTAGTAAGTTCTTATCTTGTTCACTGGAATATTTGCTTCACATGACTTATGGTAGAAAGAATCTAATTTTGTAATGTTGTAGTGGATCAGAAATATATGCCTCTATGGTAGATGTTGGGTTTTTAAGCTGCTGATTATTTCATGGCTCTTGTTTGACTTTTGTATGGTTTTTATCTGTTAGTCAAGAATCTGATTACTAAATACAAAACTGTTTCTCTCCTTTTACACTTCTGAACCTAACTTTTAAGTTCAATTGCTATTACTCTTCTTCTGGTTTCTTTTAATAAACTTGTAAGACAACTCTGAGATTTGCTCTGGGTTTCATGTCTTTTTGCTACATATCGCAGTTGACACACTATGTTGAGAATTGTTCACCATTTTATGTTTTATGTTTTATGAATTACATGCAGGCCTGACCATAATCTGCAAGACATAAGAGCCAAAATTTTTCCTTATAAAAGAAGAAAAGTTAGGACCCCTGATATAATGCCATCCATTGTATTGCCAGCAAAACGTAAGGAAAGATCTTTATCGTCATTGGTGGTGAGCACCCCCAAAGTACCAATACAAACTGGGTTGACAGGAAGGAGATCTAAATCTGGTTCAAGAAAATTTCCTGCCCTACGAGGATGCGATCTTACTGTTGAAGAATCCAGTAAGAAAGATGACTCTGCTGAATGTCATCCAATGACCTCAAGCTCAGCAGAGTCTCCTAACAAAATTGCGCAAAACAAAAGGCAGGTAAAGGATATAAAAGGTTTGGTTCTTTACAAATGAATAACTGGTCTTTGATTTCTATCTGTTTTCGCATATCTTTTGCTGAACAATTCTTACGTTATGACTATTTGGTATATTAAAGGAGGTAGTTGATGGGGAGTAGGCTATAACTTGAGCCCATAACCTCTGATGGGTTGGGGAGATTATTTGCCACTGGGCCACTACATTCTCAATGAACTATTGAGTATTTATGTTTGCTTATTAATTTGGGCAGGATTATGCTGTGGCTGAACTTTATAGTCAACTGCAGCCAAATGATGACACAGAGGATGGCTTAGAATTAACAGAAGGGAAAGTTGATTTATGGACACCTTTAAATTGTCTTGTTGAAGCTGCTAATAGAACCAAGTCTTCTAAATTAAATTCACATGGGCTGTCTCTTTCCAAGTCAGATCTGCCTGATATGCCTGATTGTGAACCTCATTTACCAGAAGTGAAACCCAGAGAACAATCACCCAGTGGAGATAGGATCGGACTGTATATGCCTAAAATAAAAAAAAAGGAGCATGGACTGGATATTAGAAACCAAGATCATACAAATAGGACAAATACACTTCCAGCATCAGTGAAGCGTAGAAGATTGACAGCAGCGCGGAAACGAGCAGCTATGTCTCGGGATCAGGGTTCCTCAGCCCAAGTCTTACTAGATGCTGCAGAGGCTAAAAACAATAGAAGAAATTGTCCAATTTGGTTCTCTTTAGTCGCCTCTGAAGACCAGTAGGTTACTTCTTACTACAATCAGAGCATGTGCTTTATCTTTTCTATCCATTTCCAGAGAGGAACTGCTGATGTCCTTTCTGTTGTTACTTACTTTCTGGTGATTACTTCAGGAAAGGAGATACTTCCTTGCCGCAAATATCTGCATGCTACTTGAGAATTAAGTAAGTTTTTTTAGTGTCGTTACCTACAAGATGTATCTGCTATGTCTATCATTTAGGCCACATCGTTTATCTCTATATCTTGTGCAATTGTGTCGTCCCAGTGGTCCCATACTTGCTTTGTCACATACAACTACCAACGTGGAGGCAAAAAATGAGCTTTAGCTGGAAGAGCAATTTTTTGTAATAGTTTCTTTACCTAACACAACCATGGCCATTAATATAATTTTTTCAGACCTGGAATCTATCTTTTATGTCCTTTGAACTGGGATGATTCTCCCATTGTTCAGATGTATTTCAAACTATCAAGTTTATTTAAAAAATCGAGTTTTGAATTGTTATTGAAAAATAAAAGGTTCATTTTGGATGGGTATTATAAATATAATTAGAATTCCCCCATACTGTAAAGAAGATAAGCTATTGGGGTTTTCTTCAGAAAAAGAAAAGATATCAAGTGGTAGCTTCAATGTTTTAACATAATGTAACACTATTTGTAGTGAAAGAATTCATTTCCTTAGAATTTGCTAATCTTATGAGTAGCTTTGGCTATCTGCCATGGTTTAATTAGCTCTAATATATATAGCTATTTAAGTAAGTTGGTCGAGGCGCTTTTATTGCTATCTTTACTCTGTTTGGTATCACTTGTATTATTTGGAAATGAAACTGCCATTGGATGCCATTTTACAATATCATGGTTTTCTCACTTTTGCTGGGGAAGGTATACTTGGATATTTTAAATGTTTGGTTCTGAATGATGGAGCCCACAAAATGTTTCTAGAATTTCCACAGTTTCATGCTGGCATCCTTAACCATCCCATGTGTAATTGATATCTTTAATCATTTCACAGGGATGCTAAAATGCCTGTCTCCTTTATCCAAAAGTACCTTGTAAAGAAGCTAGATCTTAGTAGCGAGGCTGAGGTGAGTTTGCTCATTTTCTTTTCATGAAGATGAGATTGAATGGGTTGTTTCTCGAAGAAAATCAAATACATTTTCTTGCTTGCCATATGCATACAAGTTTGTGATGTAAGCAAAATAGTCGTCTCTCAACAGCACATGTGCATGTACACATTTGAAAGCTGCAACTTAGGTGTGCTGTTTTGTGAAGATTAATGGGCTATTCACCAAATAAATTATTTGAATTGATTTTCTTTTCCCAAACTGTTGGCGCGTTTTATGTATGGGCATTACCTTTAAAAATGTATCGAAAGTTTATAGTTTGCTTTCCGCCTTCTCCATGACTATCTACCAGTGTAGTGGAAATTTGTTAACCTATAGCTGGCTCTTTCATTTTGTAGGTGGAGATAATGTGCCGTGGACGGCCTGTGCTTCCAACACAGCAGTTACATAACTTGGTAGAATTGTGGTTTAGGACAACATCAACCTCGAAAAAAATACCAGCATCAGTTGGTTCCTCTGCGAAGGACTTTGTCATGGTGCTATCATACTGCCGAAGAATCCAAGCGTCTTAAATGGGCAGGGCATCAAGCCTTTCTTCCTTTTCTTGGGTTACCAAATGCATGTTAGTTTCTTTATGTATTCGATTTGATTTATTCTCTTGCTTAGAAGATTTTAAATAAAACTGCAACTGCATTGAATTGCTATAGAAGTTGGTGGAACTTGGGATGCACTGAGCAGTTCTGCAGGGTTCAACAGCTACGTCTTTTTATGGACAAGGTAGGAGGCTATAAACTGGATCAAATAATAACACTTTGTTTCTTATTCTCTTAAAAAACTAAGAAAGTTACCTCTAAGAATGCTAACGTTGACTGCCTATTTATAGTCTTTCCATGATTATTTATTACTGTAATTTATAACTTGGACTTGCTTAAACATAAATGAAAATTTGTGCTTAATTTATTACCCTCTTGGCTTTCCCCTTCCTTGAGTTCCACTATCCTTTCCCTCTCGGTTCAATTTCAAGTTTATGCTTAGAGACTCATCTTCATCCTCTCTTCAATACCTCCCTATAGTTATTAAAGAGGGCTTCTTATTGTTATCACCTCCATTAGAGGTCTTGAAGGAAGGGGCTGGAGCTTGAGCCTCTACCATGGTCGAGTTCTTTATAGGAAAGAGACAAGCTATCTCCCTCCTCAAGACTTAGGCTATGAAGCTATGGGTTGAAGTGCTATTAATTAAATATCAATTAATCCTATTCAAATTTGCTTATAAGGAGAAAGCTTTATAGTGTAATGAAAAAAATAATAGTTAGCCTAAATGTGGAAACCAAGGATCAACTTGGAGGATATAAAGGAGAAGGAAATCCTTTTATGGGTGAATTTTCACCAAATTTCTCCAATATATTTAGATATAAGATAATTAATTAATTCAATGATGAAGAAAATCTATTTGTCCTTTTAACCCAATTCTTTTCTTATAAGCAAAAAATTGGATTGGGCCTTCCTTCACTACCCCCGTTGCCACGGATTAAGCTGCTTTTCAAGTTTCCTAGGTAATCCAATCTGTATGGATGAAGCCACTTTCACTAGGAAAAGAGTTTGTTATGCTAGGTGTTGAACAAGTTTTATACTTAATAAACCTCTCAATACACCGCAAGTATACCGATTGTATCTCATAGTATAAAAGGATTATGCAAGAGTTAACAATTCAAATCCTAACTTTGTCTAAGGTAGTAAGAAATTGATTTTAATAAAAGTAAATAACAAAAATTAAAACATAATAGTAAAACAAAGCAAATAAACAATTGAACAATGAGCTGCTAATAAAATTATGGTTTTGACCAAGATTGAATATTTAGGACTTATTCTTTCCTTTTTTTTGTTTCTTTTAATCTTGTTAATTAAATTATGTGTTTGATCCTAGATTTCTTAAGGTATTGATTACTCTTTCTCAACATTTAATCAATTAATCTTAATTGAATTTGAAAATTTCAGATTTACAACCTCTCAATTTTCAAAATTGTTTGTAACTTTTTCAATTAAATATGAAGTTATCTATTGGATAATTATTTTTTCAAACAAGATCTCTCTTCGAATAATTGTTAATTTGATAATTGCAGGTCTATTAAACTGCCAACTCTAGTTGCACAATTTGACACTAATTACTTTTGGCTGACTCTCTCAATTTGTTGTTAAGTTTAAACATAAACTATTATCACAAACATCCAATATGTATTGAAATCAATAATAATCAAAGTCACAAACTAAATCTAGAATAAATCCTAATCTAAATTTCAGAACTTCATAAACATGTTTAACATCTTAAAATTAAGATTACACATCAAGAATAATGAAAGAACTAAAGAAATAGAAGAAAAACTCTATTTGCTCCTTGATTTGGAAAGTTAGAATTCCTGGACGTTCTTCTTGATCTCCCACTTTTGATTTGATTTTAATTATGGCTACTACTATTTTAGAGTGTATTCAATGTTCTTAAATAGTGCTTGAGGGTTCAACGGGTGTAACTAGAGTTTTCCCACTTTGTTTAGTTTTAAAAGTACCCCTGAGCCCTAAAATAGATGAAAAATTTTTTTTGCCTGAAAACTCTCTGTCACGATTGTGACATAGAAGTCACGATCGTGCTCTTGGTGTTATCTTCTCTGTCATGATTGAGCTTTTTGAGGCACGATCATGGCAGAGGTCATACAGCCCTATACACGCCTGTCATGACAGTGCTCTTTGAGGCACAATCATAATAGAGGCCATGCAACTCTATGCACACCTGTCACAATCGTACTCCTCATACACGATCATGACACCCTTTATGTGGCTTCCATCTTCCTTATTCTTCAATTATTTGATTTCTAATACTCACAAACAAATTAAACACCTCATGAAATAGAAAATTAAGAATGAAATTATGCCCTAAACTGCAAAAGAACTTAGAATATAAACAAACACTCACAATAACACAATTCTAAACCTATATATACGATAATCATCTAATAAACACCTAAAAACACATTAAAACATCTAGAAAAATATAGTATAAATTATACCTATCACTAGGTTATGTATAAGTTTGGATTTAAACAAGGTACTTTCAAATGAAATTCTTATCCTTAGGTTGGGAGATGGTTACACTTTGATCCATGACAATTTCAAAGTTTCATACCAATGGCATTCCTCGTTGCTTCAACAGGGGAAAGCCTAGGTCCCTACAAGTAAGAAGTTTAAAACTGGATCTTATGGAGAAGTAATGAACCATGGTAGCTTAACTGCTTCTATTTTGTATGAATTAGTGAATCAAATAGCTTAAGTTGTGAGGTAGCTTTGTCCGCTAATAATGCTCCAATTGTTGACGAACGTGGAACACACCAAAAAATAGTACTTAACTCTACACAAATAAATTTGTAGTAGTGGTGAGAAATGATCATATCCAAAACGAGTGTGTGATTAGCTTTTATAATGAACCAATCAATAAATAGGATTGAGGGAGGGGTTTGGTTGGATTCAATTAAGAAAATAACACTATGGAAGAGAAATTACATCAAACTATACATGATTGCATGGATTAATCAATGAGTCCTAGATTTAGTTTTTTCTTTAAAACTAATAACTGTAGATTAACAACAAGATTTGTTAATCCTAGCTTTCCCATAGGTTATATCTATTTAAAACAAGCTCTTTAATTTGGTTTGGCTATGAGACAACCTAGAATAAACTCTCTACATTTAGTGTGGTAAACACATTACGAAATATGAAAACATGTTATTCTAAGATATATTATCTTTAATAATGCATGACCATTAGTTTACTACAAATGAATCAAAGTTACAACGATTACATATTGCAATCTAGATTCTAGCAATGAGTTCATACATGAATAATCTATTTGGAGTATCTAAATCATTCAACCATAAATCCCATAACATTAATTATTAAATAACCTAATCAATTGCAAAAGAGAGTTAATAACATCACTTGATTAATCAATGCCTAAACATGTTTGTTGGCCTTGATAGCCCCTTTGAACTAGACAAATGAAGTTTAGCTTCTCATAACTATCAAAAGGGAAGGGAATCCTTCCTCCTTTTTAGTCTATAATCTCTTTATACCCTTTTGGCCTCTTCAATGCCTTTTTTTAATGCAAAATTAGGGTAGTATGGTTATACACCATTAGCTACATGGGCATGTAAGTGACTGTGTATCATAATTATGTAGAAATCGCAGAGTTATATGATCCTTGTGAGCTATACAGCCAATATACACGACCATGTAAGTCTCCATATGGGCATGTAGGTCTAAGATTTTCTTGAAATAACATCTTTGAGTTCATACACGTTTTAAGTAAGTTACGCGTTTAATTCACATTAACTCTAGTTCTTCCATTCTTTATCCCGTCTTCACCCTAATTCATCTCCTTGCTCCACGAGCAAATATCTAGCATTGATATAACGACACCAAGGATGTGAATTTAGCTCATTTTAGTTCTTATTCCTCGAACTTGTACCTAAAGCTAAATATGAACTAAATTAAGTATCTTAAGTGCAATATAACACTAGTTAATAAGCATTAGGGAATAAATATATCATCAATTTTTTAAAGTTCTCCTATACTTAGCTTTTGACCATCCCGGAGCAAAACTAGAAAAATCAAAATAAAAACACTTCCTCTTTAACCATATTTCTTAAGAATAGACAGTCATAAGAAAACAGGAATAACTTTTAGATCCATGGTCAAAACTAAACATTCAATGTTCTTACTCATAATCAATCAATAACCATTACCTTCAAAAACTGAGCAGTCTAGGGGTAGACTTTGACAAGTTGTGCTTAAAAATATGATTAATCTATAGGTACAGTCAAACACCTTTCATGATCAAGACTTCCTATAACTTTGTATATCATTTTAGTTTTCCACCATTAAAGATTCAAATGCATAACATAAATCAAAGGGCTTTCAAGGTTCTAATGAAGCCAAAGGTTAAGGTGAGAAATATTTTGGTCATGTAGTTCAAAATGTCATCAAAACTAATGAATTATGAAGAACATTCAATTGAGTATCGAGTGTAACAGTTATCATCCACTCAAAACTTGGTACCATCGACTATAATGAGTAAAGAAACTCTGTTTTATAGCTTAGATTCAAGAATTATGATGAACAATCCAACATAACCATAAGGAGTGATCCTTCACAACAAATTCTCCCTTACCTACATCATAATCAAGTCACTCATTCTATACAACTTTAGGAAGAAAGACTAATATGAGTTATTTTGCAAAAAAAAAAAAAATTCCTCCTTGATAACTTCTTTTCTTTTTTCTTTTTAAAATAAAGACAAAAACAAGGACAAAAATTGAGAGAAACTACATCAAAAATGGAACTCATTAATAAGAGACAAAAATCACATTCCATCAACTATAACTAACTTGCATAAATGAACGCTCGTACACTTATTCTCTCGTGCATCAACAATTATGCATGCTTCCCTAGTTTTAAGGCTTAGTTAAGAGATTTTAAGTTAAAGGCTCCAAATGTGGTTAACACAAAAAAGCTAATAAAGCTCAAGGTGTTTAATAACAAGATAACCATGTTATTGGGTAGTCTGTTTGCCTAATGTAGCTTACAAAACTAAAAAATGCCTATATCATTTCCATGTTAATGCATGTGATAAAAATGTGAACTTAAATAGAAAATCAAGGAAAAGTCAAGATATAAATGTTATGAAGGTCACATATGAATAAAAGATAATGAAATTGATGTGGATGTGTCAGTCTAAGAGGCTAAAAATCTCACTACCATAAGTTTACCCACTAGTCACTACTCTTCGAAAGGAAATGTACATTACCCAACCACAAGAGTAAAAATGCATTTCAAGTTTTCATGATTTTTTAAAAGATAATTCTACTATCTAATTACAACTATATAATACTAGAAGTAATAGAAAGAGAGAATGTTTGTTTTCTTTAAGAAGCAAAAGGAACTTAAAACATATCCTTACCGCCACACTTTAAACTTGCATTGTCCCTAATGTAATGTTAAATGTAAGAAATGGATAATTTAACAATAATTACTAAAATGTAAAAGAAAAAGGAACAAACTTCTCTTGGGTTGCCTCCTAAGCAACCCCTTTGTTTATTGTGGTTAGCTCGACTTTATTATTTTCTTCATTGTATGATGTCATTTGGGTCTTCAACTATCATTACTTCCGCATTCTTTATTGGGAATCCTTCATAGCCCCACTTTAGGCAATGACCATTCACCTTAAATAGCTTTCTGATTTTCAAGGTTTGTATCTCTATTGCACCATTTGGAAGACATTAAAAACCAAAAAAGGACTGACCTAATTAAAATGCAACTTACTTGGGAATAATTTAAGTCTAGAATGATAAATAAACACTTTTTGACTAATAACAATGCTTTCCTTTAGATAATCTTGTCATAGAAAGCTTTGGTCTTTTACTTGTATATCATTGCATTCTAATACGAGTCATTTTGTATCTCTTGCAATTATAGCTTTTTATGAACTCTCGTCTTATCAAGATTCATGTTGCAACACTTGATTACCCAATGTGCCTTATATTGTAACTCCACGACACGGCTTCCCAAACAGTAATCTAAATGGAGACATACCAATTGGTGTTTTGTAGGCTGTCGTATAAGACTACTGTGCATCTTCCATCCTTAAGCTGCAATCCTTTTGGTGAGTGTCAAATCAACCAAAAATAATTAACCTACTCAGAATATTAACGTAGCACAATGGAGTAAGGTCATCTCCTCAAGGAATGGTGGTTTATCTCTTTTAAACAACTAAGAAAAAAAGGGGGGTTTGAAAATTATGTTAAAACGCAATATAAAAATAACAAAAATGCATTGATTTGAAATTCAATAAAACAAACTTCTAGTTAAAGGAATTTATTTCCACTTTGATTCATTCAATTGATCATTAATGCAAAAGCAATTCAACACATTCATGAATAAATTGGTTCTAGTTATTAAAAAAATATCTATTATAACCATTCTTTCCTTACCTTGTATGGTAATCACAAACAAATCGAATAATTACTCCTTAATCGAAAAATAATCCCAGAGGTAGCTAATGGGATTTAATGTTTTGACAGCCTTAAAATCTAGAAAGACCCAATTCTAACCAGCAAACTCAACAGATGGTTTATTATAATTAGATTAATTAATTCCACAACATATATTAAACTTTTTAATGAGAAAATAAAGTTATGTTGATTGCCACTTATTAAAATCAACAAAAAAACTACGGATTTGTCGTTTTAACTAGCAATATATTATTTCATGATTATTAAATATATGCATCTATTCAATAAAACCCAAAACCATCATAAAATCAATGAAATTCAGGAATTAATTAAATATCAATGCACAATTGAATTCAATAAAACTATTCGATTTCACAATCGATTTAGAATCAAAGTTTCAATATAATCCTCTAACTAGAATTAAAAAAATTAGTTACAAGCCATTGAAAAGAATGAGCATATGAAAATTATTCAAAAAAAATTATCTTATGGAAGAAGTTTAATAAAGAGAAAAATGTTGGAGAACTCCAGGTGTAAAACTCCACAACCCCTACGTACGTACGAAGAAGTTTGGACATATGAAAATTATTCAAAAAAAATTATCTTATGGAAGAAGTTTAATAAAGAGAAAAATGTTAGAGAACTCCAGGTGTAAAACTCCACAACCCCTACGTACGTACGAAGAAGTTTAGAGTAACACCTAACATTGATGAGCCAAAAGGTCCAGCTGAAAAACTCACCCACGTAGCCGCTGCTAGTTGCCCTTTTATTGCTTTCTTCTTTAAAAAGTAGCCCTCATATTGCCTTTTTCCAAAAGACATGTTCGTCTTTCCCTAAAAAGCTAAAACCCTCTTTTTGTGCTTGTGAAAGCACCCTACTGCCACACAAGATGCCTTCCTGTGGCAGTCGTCTTCCTCTCTTTAAAAAATCGAAACCCTCAATTTTTTAAACAATGTTGCTGTATTGTTTTTATTTAAAACTCCATGCATCAAAACCTTGTTACTGCTTCTCACTACGTGTATTTTTCTGGCCAAACAAGGACATTTCTTCTATGCCAAAATTCCTCCAGCTGCTGCTTGTTGGTCCCATTTGCGTTGATTACATCTTCTGCTGCTACGTCGTTTCTCATCTATTACGTAACTTGCGTTTCGTTTTGGCTGTGCTGCGTTTTGGTCTCCCTGTAGCTAGCTTATGCACTACCTTATTGCTTTTAATTCTTGCTGAATGTTTTTGCTACTTTTCTCCAAAATAGCTCCATATTTCTTAACCTCTAAAAATAATATAAAAAATACCATAATTAGGACAATATTTATCCAATATGCTCCAAAAAATTCCAAATTGATATGTAAATTAATAACCTATCAAATTCCCCCACACCTAAACAATGCTTATCCCTAAGCATTCAAAAGACTTGAAAACAAAACAAAACAAAACAAATCTAAACAAATCTGTTTACAAAATTTAGCCAACATACATTATCTTACTGAACAAAGATCACAATCAAGCCACACACATTTCATATGATTCAACTCTAGAATAACCGTCACAATTCTCAGTGACCTTTCCAAACTCAAAATGGCCCAGATTTGACCTCACATGAAGATTCACTTAAGGCACTTAAGAAGTGTTTATAGGACATTTCACTTTTATTCGCACAATAGAATGACCTTACCATATGCTTGCAAATATATCACATCACAACCACTTTTGAATTTCGTACAAAAATCGAAAAGGTTTTTTATTTGATTGTAATGGAGCTAAGGACAAGTGTAGGATGAAAAGGTTATTTAGCCTATAGTTATCAATGTTAATGTAGACTACATTGCTTAACTTCCACATACATTTCAACAATAACCCCAATAATGGCAACAATGATGTTCTATTATCAAAATTTAGAAATCTCAAGGATCAATCTTACAAAAGATAATAAGTAAGAACATTTATGATCCAAAACATAGGTAACTCATGATTGCTTAAAGGATATTCCAAGACTTGCAATTCATTGCTAAACTTGCTTTTTTTTCTTTGTTTCTATTTTTTAAACACTTTTGCCTTTTTTTTTTCTTTGGGCACTTCACAACTTTATTTTCCTACATTTGTAGAGCATCAAAACATGAGATTTCAATATAACCTTACATGTTGCCATTACATGTCAACCTTAAACCACAAACCAATAAGTTAAAGCAACTAGTTTTTCATTCCTTTAATAAAGGTGTCGGACCCCGAAACTGGAGCCCGACGGTCTCGAGATACAAGCCCTGATGAGGTCCATTCTCGAGACCTGAACCCTGGCTGGCACACTGAAAGAAAGATTGGCTGTTGAATTACACTGGTGGTGGCTGCATACCGGAG
>JANZXV010000210.1:12177867-12188656 GCA_027576455.1 Erythroxylum roigii
TACTTCTTAACACTTAAGAATACATCAAAGTAGTTATACCCCTACGGAAAATTACATGAAATTATTATCATTATCATAATACATCTTATATATCATCATGATTATAAAGACTTAGTGCTATCATCCCCTTCAACTTAACAGAGTATTGCGACTGGGAATTAAGAAGATACTGTCACATAATGCAAACCCAAATGCATTGTTTTACAGATATTCAAAACAAACGATTAACCAATCTTAAAGCCAGATTACATCGTCGACTTCAATCTACTCAGAAACTAGCATTACCCAACATTAATTGCAAGAAAAGTAGTTCAATCATGACTTACCTCAACCAAGACGCACATGCACTCCGATTGTATATGATAGAGGGCCGTCAAATGGTGAAGCAACCTCCACAAATTCCAACCGCGGCAGAAGATGAGAGACGGGAGGTGGTTCGAGGAAGAGGGAAGGCGATAGAAACGTGGGCACTGTGGTTCGAGGAAGATGAGAGTCGGATGGTGGTTTGAAGAAGAGGGAACGCGACAGAAACGTGCGCACTGTGGTTTGAGGAAGATGACAGACGGAAGGTGGTTCGAGGAAGAGGGAATGGGCACTGTGGCTCGAGGGGGGGGGAAGACGAAAGGTGGCTCGAGGAAGGCGACAAAAACATTGGCGGGAGAGTGATCAATCATAAGCTACATGCCAGGCCAGGGGGGGTTACAAATTAAATACGTGGACCTGGCCTATTCCAACGTTTACTTCTCTTGAACGTCGTGTTTTGTTTTTTTCGACGTCTTTCTACTCAAACGACGTGAAAAACTTCAATTTTCTCCGACGTCTAAATACAATGTCGTAGAATAGGGTACCTTTTAATGACGTCTTTTAAGACGTCGTGAATATCGTAGATCATTCACGACGTCTTCTTTGTAAACGACGCGAAAACTATATTTTTGTTGTAGTGAATCCAGTTGTTCCATTAACTTCCTATTCTTGAGAATTCTACCTATTGCTCTCCATTCAATTTTACTTTTGGGTTGAGGCTTCTATTGATAGGTTATATAGATATTAGTTTAAGAGATATTTACTATTTCATCTAATCTTTTAAGTTTAAGAACTTAAGATTATGTCAGTAAAAATTACGGAGAGAGAAGAATTTCACTATAACACAAAATTAGGGATTACAAACTTAATCCTCTAATTTATACATAAAAGAGGAATGTTGTTTGGTTGGTATATTGAATGAGGAGGAGTGAGCCTTCTTTTATGGGCTTCATTCCTCCTCTCACATTATCATCCCTCCATTATGGGATGAGTGTCTTAACATTTATGATATGAAGAACTAATTTAAGTAATACAAATTATTATAGTCATGACACCTATCAAGATGATGGTTCTCTATTTTTCTCATAAATATTTTACCGGCAAGTAGCGTTTTGGTTTTGTCCACAAGCAGATTCTATGCTATTTAGCCACTATCTGATGATGGCTTACATCAATTCGACTCAAAATGACGCATCTAGGCTGTATGATTATTGCACGTAGCGGGTCAAATGTGGTACCTTGTCAACCGAAATGTCTGTAACAGTTTCTGACGTCTTTACATGTCCAAGAGTTATCCAATTCTAATAAATGATTTCGTGACGACTTTGGAGTCATACTCAGGCACCTAGGGAACGGATGCTCGCCCATTGCACATCCACGTACCACCTAGCTAATTAAAGTCTCTTTAGCAATAGTATTTTTTTTTTTTGGTAAGTAAAAGAGCTAACATGTTATACACAGGGAGAGCAATAACTTGTCCCAGTTAAGCCTCAACATGTTAAACCTTTGTTTCCTATAAATTTTTGTCCTATTAAAACAGTCAACAAATCAAAATTAAGAGTTGGAGTTAAATTTCTTGCTTTCTTTCTCAGCTCGTGAAACTTAAAGCATCTTGAAATTTGACAACTTGATTCACAGATGCAGAGATCATAATTGCTTCTATACTTAAGATTGCTTTTCTTGATGCATAAATGGGTATATAAAACAGACATATCTTAAAGTGGATAAAAAATTTGAAACCTTTCGTTCTTATTCGAGTTGGAAAAGATCCTTTACCTTAAATATCAAATTTTAAAAACTAAATATGAACTTCGACTCACCAAAAACGTAAGGTTATATGATATAAATTCATATAAGGAAATTAAATCAGGGGAAAGTTCAAGCTTATGTTTTGAACTTTTTATTTTGGAAATCAAATTTTTATTTATTGTGACAAACCTTTTTCTCTTCTTGCACTGCGTTAGAATCCAGGCACCAGACTTAAAATCTTAGCAATGGGTGATCCTCCAACACGGGACCATCTTTTCACTTATTTTGTCACACTTTGGTACTTAAAACTTATCCAAATAATCTTAAGATCTTCGACCGTACATTTTAACGAATTAATGTTGAGGATCTTATTAGATTGCCTTTTCATGAATTTGATTTGATTTTGAGTATGAATTGTTTCATTTCTGCTTTATGTGACATTTGCATATCCTCCAAGGGAGTATGTAGGTGATACATCGTTTGGTATCAAAGCTTATCTTGTATTAGATCAAAACTTGTTTATTTCAAAACTAAACATGTATCAGAATATAAAACATATTAACATACTAATCCTTTTTACAAAAGTAGGTAACGGGCTTATGTACGGTATGATTGGGAGAATAAAAAAGTGATAAGTTTAAAGGAGATTTACAAAAGCAAAATTTCAATAATCATAAAAAACTTATTCTTCACAATATATAGGTCCTTCACATTATAAATCCTTTGGTATTATAACTTTAACATACTTTTTTTCTTGCTCGCAACATTTTTTTAGCATGAATCATGTACCAATTAATAATTAAAAAATAAAACTCTTCTAATTTCAATTTTCGAGAAAATTTTGATGTAAATAAACTTAATGGTTCAAATTTATAAAAAGGATTTAAGAAAGATAAGATAAAGGTTAATAATGGGGTCATAATCAATAAAAAATGTTAGGGCTCAAAATTATTTACTCTTAGGGGATAAAATATGGCAGGGTATTTCAAGAAAATAAGCTAAACAAATGTTGAATCTAAAATCCTTTATCACTTTAATGCTTCTCATTTAACATATGCAATCTCAATATGTATAATAAAAGCAAGTTCTAGAATTATCTAACTATGCACGATAACACACATGAAAGACCAAAAGAGCCTAAACTATTAATTTATTTGTTATTAGGGTCAAAACTCGCATAAATAAAAAATTTAATGTGTGTAAATAATATGTGATTTTTATTAGTTGACTATCTCAATGACTACTAAAAATATGACTTATAAAAGCAAGTTTATTTTAACTTTCATCCTTTTACATACTAATTCAATTCAATAATGAATAACGATTTTAAGTATTTTTTAACAGTTTTCAACTAATTCATGATATGAGTTAATAAAATTCAATAACAAAGATTATAATAAGCATAAGAAATTTGAACCCCCTTCCCCACACTTAAAATTGTAAATTGTCACCAATGTACACAATATAAGAACATACAAATAAAAAGGAAGAAAGGATTGGAATTTGGTACTTTCCTGAGTAATGGTGTTTTTGGGGCAAAAAATCCCTAAAAATCACAAAACACCTAATTATTCAAGCATAGACAAGTAAAATTGATAATAATACTTACTTGGGCGTCACTAATTTGTAATTAAATTTGCAAGAAATTGGATGGGAGATTGAGAGGGATATGGCATAGAGTGAGAGATAGAAGAGAAAGTGAGAAAAATTAAGAATTAGGGCAAATTTAAAGGTTGTTGTGGACTTATACGGTCCGTTATATGACGTGTAAGTTACACGCCCATGTAACATACCATGTCGTGTAGTTGATCATATAAGTCACTGATCGGTGATTTTTTATGAATTTACATGGTTTGTTACATAGGCATGTACCTAACTGTGTAAGTCTATAAAAGCGTGTCTAAATAGCATATAACTCTCTGTAAATGTGCGCATCATGAATAATAATTGAACAATCTAACATAACAATTTTGCACAATCTCATAAAGATGCTCAATGTCCTAACCTAAAACACATTAAAACTTAATAAAACCCTTTGCTAAACATCAAAATAAACACAGAATAACATGGAATTTAAAATAGAACCTATCCTAACTCACAGATTGTCTCCCATGTAGCGCTTTTTTAATGTCGTTAACTCAACATACATTTTTAGCTTACCATCATCCTGGGTCGATGATTAATGGCTTACTTCCATCAGTTTCTCCATATAGGAATTTCGTGGCCTGTAAATAATCCTTATGTTGCAAGATAGTAATAAGGACATAATGTATCAAATTAATAACTCCAATATACTCTATTAATGCCCTTTTCAATAACAAACTGTTAATAAAATAGGGAATAATAAAACTCCCTAGATCATTAGTTGGCTTAAGCAGTTGGTCTTGTAGGAAGTGGGAACCATCTATACTATCAATGATTCATCAGTAGCTTCCACAATTGGCTCCTCCTCTTGTTCTTTCTCAACTTCCTTTGTCCACTCTTCTACTTACTCTTCCTAGACCAAAACTTCCTCCTCATCTTCTTCTCTAATCATCTTGTGCAACTTCTGGACTTTCCTTCTTTGACAGCAACTTCCTCTTCTTCTTCTTCCTCTATCATCTATTCATTTTTCTCTTCTGAAACAATAGTTACTTCTTTTCTTCACTCTGAGTCATTAATAAGCTTAAATAATATGTTGTATTATGCTCAATTTATTCAGGTGAAGAAAATCTCCCTTCAAGTTCACATTGGCTAGTTTCACTTTTGGCAAGGTATTATGTTTTTACATTTGTAAGTCATTCTTCTTGCTGCTGCTATTATAAATATTCAGTTGAAGCATAATTATTCCATCCATAAGCGTAAGAGTTGCTCTAATATGAATTTTAATTATTCTCATTGGGTGCACTCTAAAACCGATTTTGTATGCTTAGTTGCCCCCACATATAATTTGGTGTCCAAAATTCATGATTGTAATGATTACTTCCACAAATATCATAATACAACATAGATATCAATTGAGACTCTAAAAATATATCACCATACCTCTCTTCCAAAATTGTGACGTTGTTATAGGCAATGACATATCATAACTCCCATGAAAATATTGTCCGCTCCATACTTCCATTGTAGGTTATGGCTATAATGATGAATATCAAACCCTAACAATAAGCCACAACCTAAAGTCAACATAGAGAAGTTCAAAAGATGAATAAGTCAAAAATAAAATAAATACAACAAAATGGTTAGATTAATAAAATCTAGGTTTTTCAAATATTACTAATTCTTAGAAAAGATGTCAAAAACTTGATTAATTCTTTCTACGCTTATAAGAAATTATCAATGTTAAAAACTGCAAGTGAATTTTAAAAAAATAAAACACATAATTAAATTTCAATAAATCAATTAATAAAATTGTATTAAACAAAATATCAAATCATATTGTTATCTTAACTTAGTCATTACACCTACACACTGAACAAAGTAGTTACTAGTTATGCAAAACAAAGCCCAAGATACATATGCAAAAAATATAAAAGAAAACAAAGAAGTCATAATTCTACATCTCCCTTTTTTTTATTGGATCTTCTTGAGAAACTATATTGGATGGTGTTATCTACCGAATCTTGTGACATATTCTTAGTGTTTTCCTGTCCCTTGATCGGAACTGTTGCCTCTCTGTGTGTCTTATGACTCAAAATCTCTTTAAAACTTGGTTGTCTCTATTTTGCCTTCATTCACGTTCATTTATACTAAAAATTAGGATTTCTTGGTTATACACAGTCAATTTACACAGGTGTGTAGGTGACCATGCATCTCTAAAAATACTTAGATTCACGATTTCATATTAGCACAAAAACTTACACGGGCAATATATATGGTAATGTATATCAATATAAATGGTTGTGTACATCCACACGATTAGAACCAAAATTCTTCAAAATTTTATGCATTTATAGGGAGTTACACAGACACTGTATACAATCGCGTAAGTGCAAGTTGCTTCATATTTTCATTCTATACGACGATTTCATCTAAATTTTTTTTTTGATCCGAGATGACAATTATTACCTATAAATATACTTGAAGTAAATTAAGTATAAAAAAAGTAAATTAAGTATCAAAAATATTATAAAACTATTAAATAACAAGCAAATAATATTAAATATAGGTATATAATTATAGTAAATTAAATATTTATGACTAAGTCTCTTTAAGTCCTATCTTTCTAGCCCTTAATTCATAAGTAGGATTTGTCGTAGACCAATGAGTATCGCCCTCGCAAAGTAGACTATCGTATGAATCTAAAAAGTACTGCTACTGACAGAGACGTGGTGAGGAGTGGATAAGGTCGCACCATCGCTTTTTACATGCGCGAGCACTTACGCAATTCAACCACCCATCACAAAAACCAGTATATATAGAGACATACACACATCTCCTACTTAAGTTATCGCCAAACGTTATATTACACACTGTTCACTTGTGTATACGAGAGTCATGGAGAGCGAAGCTTTGAAACTAAGCAATAAGCATCACCTCGCTTCCCAGTTTGAGCAGGAACAGCCACCACCATCTCCAAGCCCGTTGAGAAAGATCATAATGGTGTCCTCAATAGCCGCCGGAATTCAATTCGGTTGGTCCCTGCAGCTCTCTCTGTTAACCCCCTATGTGCAGCTCCTAGGCATTCCTCACAAATGGGCTTCCTTCATTTGGCTCTGTGGTCCTATATCCGGGATGCTCGTCCAACCCACCGTTGGCTACCACAGTGACCGCTGTACCTCCCGCTTCGGCCGTCGTCGTCCTTACATAGCTGCCGGTGCTGCCTTCGTCGCTATAGCGGTCTTTCTCATCGGATTTGCAGCGGACCTCGGCCACCTATCTGGCGACCCTCTAGGGAAGACCATAAAACACCGCGCCATTGCGGTGTTTGTTGTTGGATTTTGGATTCTTGATGTTGCCAACAACATGCTTCAAGGTCCTTGCCGTGCCTTTCTGGCTGATCTCTCCGCCGGTAACCAAAAGAAAACGCGTACCGCCAATGCATTTTTCTCATTTTTCATGGCGGTTGGCAATGTTCTTGGCTTTGCCGCAGGTTCCTACACTCACTTATACAAGTTCTTTCCCTTCACAAAAACCAAAGCTTGTGACATCTATTGTGCAAATCTCAAGTCTTGTTTCCTTATCTCCATTGTGCTGCTATTGACCTTAATTGTCTTATCTCTCACTTACGTCACCGAAAAACAATGGTCACCGGAGAAGCCTACGAACAGAAATGGTGATGAGGACGAGGAGATGGCTGAGTCAGGCAGCTCTGAACCATTTCTTGGGCAGATATTCGCGGCCCTTAAGAATTTGAAAAAACCTATGTGGATACTTCTCTTGGTGACGTGTCTCAACTGGATTGCATGGTTTCCTTTCTTGCTGTTCGACACAGACTGGATGGGAAGAGAAGTGTACGGAGGTGATTCAAAGGGAGATGATGATCAAATCAAGCTGTATGATCGTGGTGTGAGAGCTGGTTCACTTGGTTTGATGTTGAACTCAGTGATTTTGGGTTTCATGTCACTTGGAGTCGAATTTTTGGGTCGCCGGCTGGGTGGTGCCAAGAGGCTCTGGGGTATTGTAAATATGATCTTAGCGATTTGTCTGTCTTTGACCGTCTTGATCACCAAGTTGGCTGAATCATGGAGGCGTTCAACGATTACCAGTAGAAATGGGACCATGCCACTGCCACCGGCGGGTGTCCTGGCTGGAGCGTTGTCTCTCTTCTCGGTGATGGGAATACCTCTGGCGGTGAGTTCTTGTTGGGTTCTAATTAAGTACCGTTTACATTAATTTCGTTTTATCCTAGTTTGGTTTTGCATGATAGTCATTAAATAAGACATACGTCTTTATGACCATCTTGTGTTTTTTCCATACTGGAATAAAGATAAGATGAGTTCGCGTCCTGTAACCGACAACTTTGACGCCAACATGAACGTATCCCAAATAATAGCCTGTAGTCTCACTTGCATGGATGCACAAGGCGGCGCGTTTAGAACACGTGCATACTTGGTCAGAAACCGAGCGTAACCAGACTATGTTTTGCATGGATTTGTATTTGGATACCTGTTATATACATCCTACAGTGACTGTGTACACCAGAAGTGTATCGAAGGTAGTGAAGATAAAGAAGGATGGAAAAACGAGTAGTCATTAATTATAAGTCAGATCAGGGCATTCAATGGGTGTTGTCCAGTAGCAACTGTAAATAATATTATTAAAAACATTATGGTGGTTACTCTAATTTAATGGCATACGATATTTACACTTACAGTAATAAAAGAGTATATAACAATTGCAAACTAGATGCTGAAGTTTATTCTTGCTTCCTTGTACAGATTACTTACAGCGTTCCTTTTGCATTGGCATCCATATTCTCCAACACTTCTGGTGCCGGTCAAGGTACGTAAGAGTTCTACTCTGTCTTTTGTTTCAACATAAATATTATATTATTTGCCCAAACTTTTGATTTGGCAGATGTAATAAAATAAAATTTTTATTTAATGATAATACTCAGTAAATAAAAATTATGTATTCAGATCCTTTAAATTTTATTAGTATAGTGTAAAGTAAGATCCAAGAAAGGTGTGTGACTTCATTTGAAAGACGAGATCTAATAACATATAGGTGACATTAGTATTTTATCATACAGGCAACTTTTCAATTGGCAACGAGTTTTTGCTTATAAAGTCAACTACTTTTGACAATAAATTAAAAAAAAATCATCATTTTTTGACGACATGTTTCACTAAATGTAAATTGACACGCAAGATGGTTGCTGATTGTACGGAAAATAATGAACAACTCTACTTTGATTTGCTGAATAGTATCAGGCATAAGAAATCATATATAAAATTGACAGTTACCATTAATTTAAATCTTGGAATAAGGTTATTAAAACTTGCCTGGCATCTTCTTTTTATTTTATAATACTCGTTTGTAAAATTTTAAGTTCATTTTATTAGGGCTTTCTTTGGGTGTTCTCAATCTCTCAATCGTTATCCCACAGGTACGGCTTCTTATTCCCTGTGATTGTCCAGTTAAAAATATATGCCAAGGTGCATACATGTAATGCAGTTCTTTTCAATTTCTTATCAAGACGCATCCATCTACTTGTCAATATAAAAACGGTTGCTTTTAAAGGGGAGAATAAATAGAAATAAAGGACAAAAAAAAAAAAAAAGGTATGCTATGCTCTGGTGACTCAGTTATCCTTTTTAGATTGACGGGAATATTTTATGAACTGACACGAGTCCACGGTATAGCGTGGGGTAACGAACGGATAAGTAGTACACCATCGTGCTTAAGCATTTCTTGACATGCCAAGTATGGCAGAATATTGGGAAAAGTTGCCCACCCTTTTGCAAACCAAAGTCATGAATCAGTTTCTCGCTTTGGCACTTCCTACCAACCCGATCATTTTAATATGAACAGAATAATTGAGGTGTGTTATTAGAATATATTCTTTTCATCATAAGTTCACGAATCTCGATAGCCATGATCTAAACTTTGAACATTTACTACCAAACCATGGAAACCAAAGATAAAAGAGTATCTCTGCACTTTTTGATGTGTTAAAGTTATTATATAATACTAGCCTACCATTTAAGTAGGCCATGTTAGTGGGGTAGGATGTCATTTTAAATGCCTTAGTTACTAAATGAACTGGACAAAATATCGTATAAATAATTATTCTTATAGCAGTATATGTGACAATTAATTCAATTGATTTGGTGTGATGATTTTTGTATAGATGATGGTATCAGTGATAAGCGGACCATGGGACGACCTGTTTGGAGGTGGCAATCTACCAGCGTTCGTTGTAGGAGCTATTGCAGCTGCTGCAAGTGGAATATTGGCCCTCACGTTGCTGCCATCTCCAGTCCCTGAAACGCTAGCTTCCAAAACTTCAAGGCCTGTCACCACTGCTGATAAATGAGGACTCGCATGTGTAGTTCTCTAAATTATCGTTTATAACTCACCTGTCAGCGTTTTTGTTTCGTTTAATTTAAATTTGAGAAGTGTCCAAGGCTATGGTTAGCCGTGTCTGTTGTTGAAGAAGTATCTCTGGCCAAAGTGGCCTAATAGTCCAGAGTCTGATACCCCTCTACACATGCCCAAGCGGATGCTAGCTTTGTATCGCATTGGCTAATTACATATATCGTGATCACTTTATCTACTTATGCACATCTTCTTCGTATGTATCTTCTCTCAAGCTAAGTTGTTTCTTAATTAACTGGCATCGCTAAAAGCCCCAAAATTATCGCTTAGCGACAATTTATATTTGACACCAAAATTGTCCCCAAATCCTCCTAGAAAAAACTATATGTGATGTTTTCACCGAATCGTCACTAATTACGAGTAGAATGACTTTCGGTTTTGTAAAATGAAATGAAGGAAAAGTTGGTTTTAAAATATAGTGATTTTCTTATGATGCTTTATAAATGAATTATGATTCCATGCCATATCACTACTAGAAATTAGCTTTTCACTGACCGAAAATACCGTCGGTAAAATATTGTTTTCCGTCGGTAAAAACAAATACTGACGGTATTTGGTGCCCGAGTTTTTCGGTCGGTAAATGTCCCGAAGGTAAATATACCGACCGCAATATTCGGTCGGTATTTTGAGACGGTATTTACGACCGTAATTTTGTGTCGGTATGAATATAACGACGGAAATCATCAGAACAATTCGGTCGGTGAATTTTAGC
>JANZXV010000210.1:12243176-12255955 GCA_027576455.1 Erythroxylum roigii
ATGCACATATCAACGAATATTCAATTATGCAAAGCAAATGATGTACTAGAATTCCTTAATTTTCTAACCCCTAACATGGGGTGTTACATTTAATACTAAAGGCAAAATCCTTAGAATGATTATGGTACAATTGAAATTATGTTGAGATCATAATTGTGAGATATAATTTGTATTTATGTATTATTCCTAAATTGTTCCTAGTTATAATTACATCAAGATGAGATATTGATGAAACGGTAAAACTATCACATGTCATGTTTCTTTCTTATAAACAAAGTAATTGATCTCACAAATTAAAATATAGAAATACCTAAAAAAATTGTGTGGGTGCTTAATAGAGAATAAGTTCACTGAACTGATCCAGTTATTCGGATCCTAAATGGAATATTACTTATATGTTTATGAATTTCTTTATCATGATGGTTGTATAACTAATCCTCAAGCATAAGATTACCAAGGTATCTTTTGTACTATATTTTGATTTTACTTACGACTTATTCTATTTAGGGTAGCTTAATCAGTAGTAATCGGATACATTATCTATCTAAAAATATAGCTATTATAAAAAGAATTAAAATCATTTAGATAAAAGAGTATATTTAGATGAAATGGTTTTTATTGCTATCTGCTCCAATAACGAATCATTAATTTAACTAGCCACATAAAGATAGTTAAGTAATATATAAAGGATTTTTCATTTTAAAGCAATTAGAGAGTATGTTTCACGATTCTCGATTAGTAATAATTTAAGAAATTCTCTAGCCAAAATGAATTGACATTTGAAAAGGTGTTTTTAAATATCAATTATAAACTAATTGCTAAATAGCAAGATGAATATGATTAGATTTAATAAGAGTAGACACTATATTTATATTGTATGTTCAATTGGAACATCAAATGGTGAAAAAGTAAAATTATATATCACAACCATACACGAAGAGGTTAAGTCAGAATATTTTAACACCCCTAATATTTAAGTGGTAATGATATATTGCTAGACATCAATCTTGATCTATGATTATAAATTATTTAATTAGATAATTAAAGATAAAATAAAAGGTGTTTGAATTTATTTAATTCTAATTATAATTTATAATCAATATCAACATAATAAGAACCTAATAGGTATTTTTTTTTTGCTTTTTTTTGCTTTTTGTTTTTTATATTTTATATTTTAGTTTTTAGTTTTTAGTTTTTTGTCTTTTTTAGTTTTTTGTTTATTTTACTCATCTCTTTGAATCTGTAATCCATGTACTACCTATAAAATAGAATATTATAGGTATATCCAAAGATGTTATCTTAATGTTGAGGGTTAATGCCAAGAACCTCACTTTGGGGATGCAAGTTTCATTATTTATTAATTCATTCCTTTTTTCTTTTTTAAAAAAGGAAAGGACCTAATAGGTCATACATTTACTTAATTTAAATTAAGTTTTCTATTTTTAAAATTTCTTTAATTATGAAGTTTGAGAAACTTCAAAGATCAAATATGAAACATTTGATTTTATTAAAATTAAATTAAATTATAATTAGAGCTTGACTTTAATTATAGTTAAAATATTTAATTTTATTAAAAATAGAAACCTATTGTTTTTCTATTTATAGTAATAAGCATAAGAGAATGAGGACTCTTACTTAATTTCTCTCAAATGTTGAGTTTTTTTAATTGAATTATAGACATCCTTAGAGACTAAAGTGTAAAATGCTCGTTGTTGACACATCAGGAAGGTTTTGAAAAAGGTTTTAATAAGAATTTCAAATATGGTTTGATCCATTTATTTTACAATTCACGTTTTCAAGTTGAGGGCGAGGCTTGAAGCAACTGGTAAGGTTACTCATTTATGACTAAAATGTCATAAATTCGAGTTACAGAAACAACTTTGTAAAAATATACAAAAAGAAGATTGCGTAAACCAGAAAGCCTTGTGCAATGAGATATATATATATTTGTTTATATATTTTCAAGTTATTCAATTATTGTGATTTAATCCAAAATCAAAAATTTTTTACTTTTTTCGTTGCTCACATGATTCTATCATGATTGATTTTCTAACAAAATGAAGACCTAAAATAACTTTAATGTAATTATAAAATCTAATTTATTTTGTCACCTTAATGTTTTAATGATTATAAATGCATGATCATATTAACTTTTTGATTTAATACATATGAATCTATCGAAAACAGTCTCTCTACTAGTTAAGAGTAAAGATACATACTACAGGTCCTTTCCATGCCCGACATTTCAATGAAACTTTTACTGAATGGTTGTTGTAATTTTTTTTGTATCGAAAAAAATTAATCTTAAAAAATCTTTTGAAAAATAATCTTTACAAAACTTGTGAAAAGTATTTGAATCAAAATTTTGTCAAAAACACTATTTGGTTGTTTGAAATTTTCCTTAATTTATTCACTTGCAATATATATATATTTTAAGATATATGCCTATCCATTACATACTTGGAGCAAAAAATGCAACAATTAACTTGATAAGAGCACATTAGAATTTTAAGAAATCCCTAAAGCAAAGACAAGCTTAATTCCATTGCTTACTACACGATTAAGAAAAGAGTTCCATTCTATTATTCAGCTGGACGATTGTTCAAATTAATACTCGTGCACATGTACACAAACACAGATGACAAACCATTAGAAACGTTGTAATCCGCCAACTCTACATAATACAACTACTTAATTTGCTACAATTAAATAGATAAACATCATGCTACGATCGAATCGAGGTTGAATATCACAAGATAGCCATCAAATAGAACCTGCAGGCCAAAAGGAAAACATCTAAGTTTATAGAAGGCCAAAAATGAAAAGAGAAGATGCAGCCAAATGAGGATTTTAGGTATAAAATTGCCCACGAGTATACTGGATTTTGCCTGCATTATAGAAGATTAATTATGTGCCTAGACTTTACAAAAAAGCTTAGTCGAGGCATCTTATATGGAATATCAGATGTAGCTATTCAGGGTCAGAAGCCTGTTTTTAACCAAATTATAAGTAAGAAATAAGGATAAACATCACCATTTATCAGCTGAAATAACACAAACATTTAAAGATAGAACACAAGTTTTACCTCGGATAAATTCCAGAGTTTAAATGCAAATCAACTCCAAGCCAAATAGGCAGCAATTATAGAATGTTTTCTTTTTCTTTTGAAATTATAGAATGTCGATAACCAGAGAAAAATATTGTTCAAATATCTAGTAACATGAATTTACGGAGGAGAACTTGAAACTGAAAATGTAGCATTTTTCATTAGTATAATAAATACCATGAGCAATCGATAATATTCAGCATTCAATGGCAAACCAAAATGGACACCTCAAGTAAAAGAGGCCTCAAAAGCAATGACATTATAAGCAACAGCTTCATGTCAACAACTCAAGCATGAACAGCTTAAGAATTGAACAAGCAACGAAGATTAGATCCAGACAATTCAATACCAATAAGAAGAAGATCAAATCTAGGAAAGAAAGATGGGAATAAAGTTTAATCTATTAAATAAATTAAATGCAAATTATACATCAAATCTACCTTGAACATGATACAAAAATGATCGATAGATTAAACCATTTTCAAAAACTATAGTATAAAAAGTGCTGTCAGTCCCTATGTTATGTTCAGAAACTAATTCAATAATGAAATAAACACTACAGGAGATTATTTAACCCAAAATATGAAGACTGAATTATGATAAAGACAGAACCTTCAAGAAGCAGAGTGCTTGCCCTCACACTCAGGACTCTCGTTGAAATTCTTGGAGGCATATTTAGCAGTAACCATCCCAACCTCAAAAACCAAATCGTCTCCAGTGGACCTAATCCCTGTAATGGACCACCATCTGAATAAAGCTCGGACTCGGATGCCATCGAGCTCAGCAATACTGCCTTTAACAATTTTCCCAGAAACCCTTTTGGAGTAGGTGGCCAAGTAGTTGTCGGGAGGAAGCGTGATACGACACGCGCGACCGAGGTCCACAGAAAACTTCCCAGAGGTCTGATTCAGAGTATAACCTCGGATAGAAGAGGGGAGGAGACCGACCGGAAACCCGTAATTGATGAGTTCGGTGTGGACGGCGATTGATGGCTCTCTTTTAGGATTTGATTGATGGGAATGTTGTAGCAGAAGTAAGAGGAAGAAGAAATTTAGGAATTTGAACATTGTGTTTTGTTGTTATTGAAAAGATCTCGGATTTCTGTTGCCTTTTATACCGAAAGAGGATCCGCGTATCCAGTAGCTGTGCGGTTGATAACAGACCACGCAAACATGAAACGCCAACGGCGTCGTTTACTTCACACGACTTTTTTAAGTTTTCGAAAGAAAATGATATGCATTAGAGATGCACCGAGTTGAATGTGAAACTCCTACAATTAGACCAACACTTTTAAAAAAATATTAATAAACTCACAGTTAAAAGTTACAAAATTAAAAATTTGTAATTAAAAGTAACTTTTTATTAACTTAAAAAAATTTATTTCACAGAGTTTTGGGACTATTGATTACGTTTAGTTTCTTAACAATTTTGTTTTTATAGTTTTAGCACAAGAAGTATTTAACTGTAGCTAAATTAAATTAGCCACTGTTGGCACAAATTCAGCATGAATCGTGTTGTTCAGGTCAGGGTCCCATCAAACCTCCAGGCTTAAGCACAAATCGGATAACAATAATACACCTCGGAATATCAATTGCAACACGAGGAAATCCATATCAACTGTTAGCAATAATGGATGATGAATGTTTATAGGATTTTAAGTCAGCAAATAAGTGATGACACCAGGCAAGACACGAGAACAAATCATTAACCGTATAAAGCAACCGTTGCTGCTTCAAGGCAAGGCACTACTTGCCGAAGCCTTGCAACAGTCTCATGTGGTAATACTTGTTCAATCACTGATGATGATGATGGATAAATGTAATATGAGAAACTGCATAAGAGACTGGACTTTTTGCATGGGTAGAGATAGAATCTAAGACGAAATAGACAGCAGCACGGGATTCAACAAGATCAAAGTTCTGTAGATTTTTCTTTTGCATCATTAATATATGTACAAGGAGCTAAAGAAACAGACAGCCAAATCAGTTACCCTTGTGGCTCAATGATACTTGTCCCCCAACCAAAAATTGTAGCCTTGAGATTGAATACAATCGCAAATAAACAAAGAAAAAAGTAATTCGGATGAGAATAATTTAAAAAAGCGTGTACTACCAACTGAACATTTTATTCAACCAAAAATGGCTGCAAAACATGCTTAAAATATATATTTTTTTTACAAAATTACAGTGATATTTATCAGTGTTGATCTCAAATAGCCTACGCAATTCCTAGCCAAGCAACCTAATTAAACATTCATATGAAGTTATATGGCTTTAAAACTGCAATATTTACTTCAAAGTACGAACCAAACCTTAAACAAAGAAGGAATAGAAACTACTAGAATTGCCTAAGAAAGCTTTGCCCCTCTAGCATCCTATTTACCCTCTGCAATATCCAACAGAATGCTCTTAGGTTGGCATAGCTGAAAATTTTCTGATGACGTCCCCATCACTGGAAAAAGTAGAAGAAATATTACGTAAATTGCTAAAACAGTGGGGAATTTACAGCTATATAGGCAATTCTTAGTTGCCAAATTAACAAATTTTAAGATCCTATTTGCATTTAACAAGAAATTGAAGGTACTATGTATTGCGCAGAAATATTTTGAAATCTTATGGAACAGTGGAATCAACCAACATATTCGTTTTTCCTTGCTTCTCATGGTGAGCCAACTTAAGAGAATGTTCATCCTACTTTTAGATGGCATATTAACATTTTTGGTAATAGAGAGATGACTTCGGGCTAGTGCACATTAAGCATTCACTTCTCATTTAACTGAAGAAAAGAGCTTCTTACCTCTGGATAACAATCTTGACGGTCAATCGTCTGGTTGTTTGTATTCAGATACACCTCGCATGACACCCTTCCCTGAAACAATTTCAGGGTCATAAATTAAACTTACCGAGACAGAAAATATATCAAGTGCTCAGTAGTACAAGATCAAATGAGAGAATTGATAAATTTTCCGCTCAAGGGATCCAATATACAGTGTTGAAGAAAATATACTCAACTGAGAAGCTATCACCAAAAGTAGCACGAGTCACAACTTAACCACAAAGCCCTCTCTATTTTGAGCCCGCTGTTGCCATTAAAAACTAAGAAGTTCTTGTTTTTTCTTCTGTTATAAACTTCATGCTAATATGAAGCATATTAATATGTACGTTTTTGTGTTACAAGATATAAAGACCATTAATAGTCACACCGAGTCACTTCTAGAAGGGAGCACCTACCCCAAATACTCTCTGACCTCAAGAATGATCATAGTTCATGTAAAAACACAGTGGAATATCTAATAAAAGATGCATTATTAATGCATGTATCCAAGTGTAAACAAAACTTGTACCCAAATCTCAAATGAAATAAATATCCATAAAACAGCTACAATTTCTAACCCTTTCTAGTTTTCTTTAAATGCCAGGACTGATAAGTTACGTACTATATCACATTTACACCAGTTATTGAGTAATACGATCAGACTACACCTTTTAACAAATTTCAAACACTTTTTTATATTGAAAGTGGATACCAAAACTTTGCTTCTCAAAAGATTATCATATTACAATAGACGTCAAAGCGATGAAAGAATTATCCTAGCTAGTTTACCTAATTCCACAAGGAGTGAAAATTTTCAGACAGAAAAGAGTTACGTGAAATTCAGGAAAGTCATAAGGGAGACAGAACGCCTCTTACTTCAATAGGAATTTTGAAGAACAAGAGACCAACGCTTCCTTTGACCAAGGTATGAGTATCAATGGGAATAACACCGGAAGCCAAATCCTGGATCAAGTAAAGGGCATCGTATATAATCTCAAGCCCGTTCAAATCAAGCGTAGCGTTCACATACGACAACGCTCTTGCTCTAATCTTCCCTCCCTCAGACCTCACGAACCCTAATTCCCTCCCTCTGTACCCAACCGCAACATCAAGCGTATGATACTCCAGAGAGAAATAATCTCTGTTTCGAACTCTTATGGTTAGCGAGAAGGAGAGATCAAGAGTGAGCTTTGGGGACGTATTGACTCGAACGTGATTGAGTCGGAGTCGGGCTAGTTGAACATTGGGGTCCGAGGGGTAGAAGAAGAAAACAGCGGCGAAGAGGAAGACGGCGGCTACAGTGAAGATTAGAAGGCGGCGGTAAAAGGGATTGAAAGGAGGGCGGTAGGAGGTTAAAACGACCACGTTCTGGGGCTGCGATGGTAGGGGTGTGTAGGGGACGGAGCGGGTGAACTTTGTTGAGGCCATTTGCTAACACCTCGTTACTGTTGCAGACTTGACTTGATAACTTGTTTTTCTTCATAACTGTCAATTATTTAGAATATTATTTCTTATAAAATTCATCATAACTTGACATCCTTTATTTTGTAATATTACACTACAACAATATGTGAAAAATATATCTTAGTTTATTTGACTATATCATTATTTATAAAATAAGTTAATGCTGTTTAAATATTTTCTATTATTTCATTCACAATATTTTGTTGAAACCTTTTAATGATTTTTACTTTTTGTAAATTTCAGCGTTTGAAATTTTTAAATTTTAATGAAGGTGAATTGAATTATTCTTAATATATTGGATTAAGATTTCAAACATTAACTTTTTTAGAGATGATAAAGAAAAGGAGATTTTTTTTAATGCCATGATATGTAGTATTATAAAATTAAATATAGGTTGAGATGTATTCGATATATTGCTTATAGTTTAAGATATTGGAAATAATTTATTCTTATAAGCTTTTGAAAGTGATGACCAAGGGGCTGTTTGTTTTCCTTTTTTTTTGGGTTTTTTTTGTTGTTTTTGTAAATTAAAAAATGACCGTTATTATCGTGTTTGGTTAAACTTATGTGTATATTTCGTTTTTAAAACTAAAAAAATGGCAACTATTTTACAAAACCGTAAAAATCATGTTTTTGTGATTTTTGAAAATAGGTTTTCGTCTATTTTTGAAGCTTTTTTTTTTCACAAAAACAAATCATATTGGTTTCTTTCCCTTTACTTTAACTTTGTCTTCTGTGTCTTTACTAGTATTGCAATTTCTCCAAGTTTGTTTTCATATTTGTTGGTTGTTGTGATTTCTGTTGGTTTGTTTTATCTGTTACTTGTGTGTGTTTCGTATTTGTTGGTTGACTAGCTATTGTTGTTATTTGCATTCATCGACTTCTCTTGTTTCTCTTGTCCATAACATCAGAGCCATTATACTTCTTCTGACCATCAATACTACTTCCTTGTTTTCTCTTTGCGTTACTCTGAGCTAAGTATATTGTTGATGAGTAGTAGGGTCAGTCACATTAGTTTGGTAGTAAAAAACAAAATAGAGAAACTAGGCGTGATGGTGCCACTTTAACTTGCATTTTGATGAACAACAATATGACTAGTTTCAGTTTTAAGAAAGTTTAGACTTGAAAAGGAAGAGAAATATGAAGAAAATAACAGTACTATATATGTAGCCATACTTACTAAAATGCCTTTGACAGAAAAGTTAAAAAATTAAGTAATTACAAGAATTGGCAGACCATGTGTAGAATTACGTTAAATGTTGAAAGAGAACAGGGTTCTCTGCTTTGAGCATAAGCTTCTATATTTTTTATGATGATAAAGAAGATGATGCACTCTCGTTCTGTGTTCTTCCTCTGAACAACAATTTTCTAACTAGAATGAGTTCTCTGATGATTACCAGAGCTCTTCGTTTGATCATGATGTGTTTCAGTTCTTTAGTTAAGACTTCACCTCCTCTGCTAAACCTACCGATAACTTCATCTTATGTGGAAAATTGATCCTTTATAAAGAAGCAACACATAACCATGAACAAGAAGTGGAAATAATAGTCGGAATAACGTTATTAAAACTGAAACTTGACATTTATAAAAGATTAGAAATGTTTATGGCCATAAAGGGACATTTTCTTCTTGGTCCTCATGTCATTTGAAAGTGGAGACAACTAATGGTGTGTTCTTCTTGGTCCTTACGTCATTTAATGTGGCATAGAGTGGATCATAGAGTATAAATGTTTATCGTCACAAAGGGACGTTTTCTTCTTGGTGCTCACATCATTTTAAAGTGGAGACAGCTCATGGTGTTTGTTGGAACCCGATCTTGAGACCGGACCCCAACCGAAAAAACGCAATGAAAATGAAAAACGAATGACTAACAAAGAACGGATCGTCAAATCAATAACGGATCCGACTCAAGTCCGAAACGGAAACCTAACGCGAAACCGGAAGTCATAAAGCGAAATCTAAAATCGGATCGAAGGTCATGAAGCGGAAATGGAGGGCGAAAGAAATCGAAAGCAAAATCGAATTGAAACCAATTGGACTGAAACAAATTCTCCGACATCCGCAACGTATCTTCGAAAACTAAAATCGCGTTAGAAACCCTAAGACTAAGCCAAGATTCGAAATCCGGTATAATTTTTTTTCATTCTAATCATCCTTATTTAATCTATCTTCAATCTCATACCAATCCAAACAATATAATTTCCCCCCTTTGGAAAAATTCATTCTCAATCAAAACTCAATTCATACAATTTTTAATTATACCCTAACTCAATATCATTTTTAACAACAATCTTATTCTTATTCTATCTTTCCCATAAAACCAATTTTATCAAAAATCGGGCAGCATAACAGCTGTATTTTGCAAAATCCAAAAATCTGCAAATCAAAATCAAGCACTTCTATAATCACATCCCATCATAACAACCATCATCGGACCTCCTGTCCGGATTTCCAACTTAAACAAACACACATCTATACCTAACACTTCAATAATTCTTAAGCATAATAAGAAACATCCATATTCAAATCCAATCCAAACACAAACCAATCGAAGTCATATTCAATCGCAAACCATAACCATAATCATACACAATTTATATATCAATCCCACATACAATTTCTTAATCTTCATAATTCATACACCTCATGAATTAATTGCTTACAATAATATCTCAAATTCACTACATATATCCATAATTCGTATACATCAAGAATTCAATGCTTTCAATACACTAATGGCATTCCAAGCCATAACAAAACTAAACCAGAATCCAAAATCCTTAAAACACAGGACAAACAAAATCGAACCCAAGCCTTGACTTTCTTTCATCCGATCTCCTGTTCGATACCTGAAGATTGTGATGAAAGAGGGTGAGCTTGACAGCTCGTGGATAACATGCTTATACATTGAAATATAAGCAAAAATCATTTTCTAAACTTTTGCCATTTTATAAAAAATCTCACTGTAGGAAAATCATCGAAATCTTATTTTTCAAACTTTTCAAACCATTTGTAATCAATCTCAAATAATTTCATGGCAGAAAATCCTCAATTTATCATTTCTCAAAAACTTCAAATTCTTCACAAATCACGAACAAAATTTAAAACATGAATCCATCAAATAATAAAATGCATCACATTATCAACCAAATCAAAACACATAATCACATCAAAGTGGTTTGGGTCGGTCCAAAACGAAACGTACTGCACATTCTCGCATAGCGGTCCTGTGCAACCGTGAACGGAACGTACTACACCTTCCCACATAGCGGTCCGGTGTAGCCGTGAACTTATGGGAGTCCGAAATCGGAGCTCCAGTGCCACTAACGGGCAGGTAGGAGAAGCCTTTAAAACAGACAAGTGCACTTGTTCCACTTATGGGACCTGACCAAACCTACATAACACATAATTTGTACTCAAAAAGTTTGGATTGTCTGAAGGCACATTTCGAAAACTTGGTATTCATACCATATCACATCAAACAAAATGCCATTCACAAATTTCAAAATGCACATAACAATCAAAATAACATAACCACTTTTTAATCAATCCTTCACAAAGAAATGCAACAATTTTACAATTTCTCAAAGTCATAAATCAAAATAAATTCTCATTCGCTTAAACAATGAAGTCATCAATTTCTCAAATTATTCGAAAAGTTCAAATAATAATGAATTTCATAATTATTTCAGTTTCGTAAAAATCATTCCAAAAGCATTGAATTTAATCATTTGAAAAGCAAACTTTTCAAACATTAACAGCATCTTTCCAAACCTCATATCTTCTTACTCCTAAGCCCAAATATGACATGTTATACCTTAATGAAAAGATCAAAACCTAAACTACAATCTTCAAGAAGACCTTTTGGTCAAAATTCTAGCTCCATGAGGGACAAAACTTCACTCAAAGTTTCGACCCACAGATTCCATTTTGACAGCATGAACAATATTTTTCCAAACCTCATATCTTCTTGCTCTTAAGTCCAAACATGAGATTTTACACCCCAATGGAAAGCTCTAAACATGAACTACATTTTTCCAAAAGACCCTCTAAACTAATTCACACTTTAAGAGGGTCAAAACCTAAATCGAAGTTTCTGCCCACTGATTTCTTTTTGACAGCAGCAACGTTAACTGAATTTCCCCAAACCTTATATCTTCTTACTTCTAAGTCCAAAAATGACATACTATACATGAATGGAAAGAATAAAAGGCCATCTACATCTTTAATGAAGGATGTAAAAATCAATTAAGTGATTATAAGAGGTAAAAACTCATTCAAAGGTACTGCCTATATAATGACCATTCAAACAGTATGGTGACTATATAAACAGTAACTGTAATCTTCCAACCCTCATAACTTCTTACTCCTAACTCCAAAAATTGCATATTATACATTAATGGAAAGATGAAAAGACTATCTACATCTTTTGTGAAGAAAGCAAAAATCAATAAAGGCTCTAGGGAGGTGAAAAACTCTTCCAAAGATACTGCACAGATAATACCCTTATCAACAGTAGCTGCAAACTTTTAAACCTTATAACTTCTTCATCCTAAGTCCAAAAGTGACAAAATTTATACCATTGGAAAGCTCTAAAAATGTTCTACCATCTTCAAGAAGACCTCCCCATTCAATTCAAACATTAAGAGGGTCAAAAACATAAGTAAAGTTGCTGTCAAATTCTTACAAAAATTTGACAGCACCTTCCTTAAAATCCACTAGCCAAAATCTTCAATTTTTCAAACTAAACTCCTGTACCTGCACACAATTTCACTTCCTACATCTTTAATCATCCACAACACAAACCAATCCATATATATATCCAACACTAACTCAAATGACAGCAACCACACTCCTATACATCTAATCATTTTCAAAACATATAACCATACCTTATGAGCAACAATTTCGAAAACAATCAAACAATCATTCCATTGCATCAATTTTATCAAACTTATTCAAAACAATGAATTTAACCATTTAAAAACAATAATTTGAAAACCCCTTTCACTTTCTTGATTTTTCGAAAACATGTGTATAGCTTAAAATTCAAATTATAAACATGGTACCCACCTCATTTCCATGCTTGGAACTTGATTTAAGCCTCCAATTCTTCATTGCCTCACTTAAAATAAAAAATCCCTAATTCATGAAAAAAACTCTAATTGATAATCATCCAAAATTGCTGTAGGAAAATCCCGGTGTGTGCATCACATACACACGGTGCGGAAAACAAAAATTTTTGTTCCGAGACATTTTCGAAAGCCAGGATCGTTGTGTCTATATAACAAAGTCAAACCATAACGACCAAAAGAGACCGTCTCTAACGGTATCCACGCAGAGGTCGGAGAACCTAACCGGGGCACACCTTTTTGACCCGAGAATAGCTAGAATA
>JANZXV010000210.1:12326302-12346562 GCA_027576455.1 Erythroxylum roigii
TCATGTATGGATTGGCATGTTGATTTGGATATGTTGCTTCCGCTGCAAAATGATTTCTTAAAAAGTTTTGAAATCTATCGTTTCTCCAAACAAAGCATGCTTTTTTTTTTCCGATCCAACATGTTATTCACTCATTAAATCAATCAACAAAACATTAAACAATTGGTGTAGCAACACACTCTCACATAGGGGAAGGCTCAAACTTGTGATATTATTCTTAGCAATATGCACGTGTCCTAGATTTCTCATCTAGCTACCGTAAATGAGATTGTGAATATAATAGAAATTTTGATCTGGAACTTTCTATAAAGTGGTTCTGAGGTAAAGGTAAAGTCTATTAAAGTTAAATGGTTTGAGGCTTGCATATCTAAAACAAACAAAGGACTAGGCATCCACTCTGCCAAATTCATGACCATAACATATCTTATAAAGATGTTATAGAAGCTATGTGTTGATAAAGAGAACCAATAAGTGAAATGGATACATCAATATTACTTAAAAGGAACAAATATACGGTATTCCAAGTTAATTCCATCTTATCCTAAACTTTGTAGCAAATAGTACATACTAGGTCTAAGATGCAAGCTCCTATCAAACACAAGATATGAAATGGTCAAGATACATCCTTCTGATTTGACAACTAACATGATAATGGGCCACTCTACAAGGTGACAAAATTCCATACCAAAGCCATAATTATAGTTTATACCTAGGTAAAATCCCTTATCCATGATAATCAATAGAGCTAGCCTGTTTATTCTACTAGGTTCCAAAGAGCTTATAAATCAATTGCTAAACTATCTATCTGATTCCTTAATCTTTGATAAATTTTGTTAACTATATGATAATAAGGTGTGTATCACAATTGCCACTTATAAGAAAATGCTTTTAGGATCTCTATCCAAACACTTCATTTAGTGCATTTATATTATGGCCCACCGTGAAGGGGAAACTAGGCACCATGGACTCATTAATGTTTTATATAACAAGAAATGTGAGCTTTACTAAAATGTTGATGAAAACTTCAATCATTTGCTTTTTACTTACAACTACTCTTCAACACTCTAGTATTTAATTTTAGACTTGATCAATACATAATATAGGTAGTTATAACTAAGGCAACATCATCAATTGGACCATAAATGTAAAATTCAACTACAAAGGCTAGAGCCTATTTATAGTTATGTTTAGTTTGCTGATATACCACATATAGGGAGAAAGAAATAGAATATTATTTAGGAAAGAGGAAAATCATATGGATAGTTTTATACTTAGCTTAATACATAAGATGTAGACAGTTATAGTTACCAACAACTTCACAGAGACTTTGAGTCTTACATTGACCTTAAATTTGAGATTTGTATAAATTGTTTTCTCTATAAGCTTGGTAATAATATTCTTTTAAATTCTAAAAAATATAGTTAATTTTGAACTTTTCCTTTAATGTAAATTTTTCTAGACAAAATTTTTTGGTAGTGTTTATGAATTTGTGTTATACAGAAAACAAATAAAAATAACTATATTTACATTAATAATAACCCCTTCCTTTGTCTAATTTTCACCCTTTTAACTATTTATAGTAACAGTAATATGTAAGAACTTTCTTTTTGAGAAAATGCATGATCCCTTACCATATAGGAAAGTAAACCATGTATGAAACTTGGGAATTTATGTGATCCCTATCCTTTCCTGAACTCTTCAAATATTTCTTTAGCTTTGTTCTTACATTCCCCTTCAAACCATAGCCCTAGTCTTTTACCCTTAACAGTTTTATCTCCTGCTAACTAATCCTTTCCTCCTTTTAAGCTTAACACCCCTTCTTATCCTTCTGTTATTGTTAGCAGTGGGGCCCCTACCACTAGTGTTTCATCCTCAAAAACCATTATTACTTCTACAATTCTAAACTTAAGAAAAGGAACTTAAACTTTAAAACAAATTATATACAACCATATCCTGTATGAGAAGTTAAAGTTCATCCCTAATCCAATAGGAATTGATTCCGTAATTCTCTCACCTCTAGTGGAGATCTTAAAGGTAGGTGCATCTAGATGGAATATATCTCTAGTCAGTTTTTCATTAATAAAAGGTGCATCTAGTATGTTGAAGTTGTTGAGCAAGTTCTATATATAATAAAACTATTAGTACCTGTAAGTATATAGATTGTATCTTGTAGTATAAAAGGTTATCATTCCCACAAGGATTATGTAATAGCTAACAATTTGAACCTAAATTTGCTTAAGATAACACAAAATTGATTTAATTAAATTTAAATAACAGAAATTGAAACAAATAAATAACAAAACAATTAATCAAATAACAAGTGAGTTGGCAATTAAAATTAGGGTTTGATCAAGATTGAATACTTAGGAACTATTATTTCCTTATTTTGATTACTTTAATCTTATTGATTCAATTTACTTGTTTGATCCTAGATTTCATAAGGTTTGATTACACTCTCTCTATATCTAATCAATTAACCCTGACTGAATTCGAAGTTCATAGATTTTCTCTTGATTAACAAAACTATTCCTAACTTATTCAATCAGATCTGAAGCAATCTTAAGATAATCAATTTCACAACCAAGATCTCTCTTCGATTGATCATTAATTTGATAACTTTGGGTTTATTAAATTGCCAAATCTTGTTGTACAAACTAACAATGATTATTTTGATTCACTCTCTCGATTTATTGTCAAGTTTATGCACGAACAATTATTATAAACATCCAGAAATATATTGAAATCAACAATAACTAAAAGTCATAAAATAATTCTAGAATAATTCCTAATCTAAAATTTATAAATCTATAGACATGTTTTACATCAAAGAATTCCAATTATACATCAAGGATAATGAAAAAAATAAAGAATAAGAATAAAAATTATGTTGAAGCCTTGATTTGGAATGTTAGAATTCCTAAGTCTTCTTGATCTCTCTAGCTTTAATTCACTTTTGATTATGGCATTTACTTTTTTTTTATTATAAGTCATGTTCTTATATAACAATTTATGGTTATGGGGTTGTGTTTAGGGTTTTAACACTTTGTAAGGTTTCAAAAAAAGGCTCGAACCCTAAAATAAACGAAAAAACTTGTGCTTAGAAATCTCCTATCACTATCGCGACATTAGAGTCACGATCGTGCTCCTGCTATTTTCCTCTCTATCAATCATGATTGTACTTACATGCCTATCATGATCATGCTCCTCATACATGATCGTGACACCCTTTAAGCTTCCTCCATCTTCTTTGTTCTTCAATTTTCTTATTTGAAAAACTCACAAACACATCAAACACCTCATGAAACATATAATTAAGATTGAATTAATGCTCTAAACCACACAAAAACTTAAAATATAATCAAACACTCACAATAACACAATTCTAAGCCTATACATATGATAATCATCTAATAAACACTTACAAACACACTAAAACACCTAGAAAAATGTAGTATGATCTATACTTATCAACATCTCCACACTTAAACTTTTGCTTGTGTCAAGCAAAAACACAACACAAATAAAACACTTAAACACATAATCACTCATTTATGCAACATGCAATAATGATATAGTGGCATTGAATCTTATTGAATCAATTTAACCACAAATATCAATCATTCAAATTATGCTAACATTCTAACCTCTTCCTTCCATGTTTAAGTGCTTTGAATTGAATATACATTTTAATCAAAATATTAACACCTTATTCATACACCTATGGCATTTGCAAACATGCATTTATAATTAGTGGTCAATCAAAAAGACAATTATCACTAAGTACCATTTCATGAAAAGTTTTGTTGTTTTCGAAGATCAATAGGTTTTATTTATCGAAACACCACTTTTTTTAAATTTCTTTAGCGTTGACCTTGTCTTTTGATGTTAAGGCAAACATTTTGTGATGAATATCCTCCGGTTACTTAACTAGGTTATTTTGTATTATTTAGCTTGGTTGGAGTGTCATTCCAGTCATTTTATATGAAGACAAACCTTTTATCATGAATGCCCCTGGTTATTTAACTAAATCACACTCTCAACTAGCTACCAACTCTATTCTTAATCTAGTTTTTTCAAAAGGGCTAAGCAGAATAGGAATTTTATTTAGCACACATTTTTATCATAATTTCTTAACCTACCTCATTTTTTTAATCAATTATTCTCATGAAAGGTTGCTAATAATGTTAACTAATTCAATTGACTTATAATTATAAATGTATGCAACAAATTTCCTAATGTGAAGAATAGGTTTATATCTTAATTAACATGTATATTCTTCCAAAGATACTTAAAACACAAAAATCACAACTCAATATGTCTTTACAAATTAAATGACCAAGTTCAAAGCTAAACTAATTACATTAAATTCTTGCTATTGACATATTGACACAATTCACACATATGTAACAAAATATTCACACAATATCAACTTAGTCAAAAACTAACACAATATGATATGCAAAATTCACACACATATGACATGTTAATTCATAAACGTCCCTACACTTAGATAACACATTGTCCTTAATGTGGGAAGCCAAAAAACACATTAAAAATAAATAACAAATAATAAAAAGTTTAGAGCAAAAAACCACTTATGGAGATTGAGGTGGCGACGATGTGGGTGAAGGAATCTAAACTCCTTAAGTAGCAAAGTACTTCATAATCTTCTTTATATTGCATCACTATTTTAATTATTCTCACGCCATCTCCTTCATTTAAATCCCCATAGTGTTCATGTGCTTCTCCATGAGCTTATTATTTTCTAAAACCAAATTGAAGACTTTCTCCCAGCCTTCCTCATCATCCTCATCTGTTTCTTCACTTGTTGAGACCTTAGTTTGTTGCTGTGTTAGTGCAAACTAGAGCTAGCTTATCCTGTCCTGTATTCCACAAGTGTTTTGGAACTAATATCTTGAAGTTCCATATGATAGACCTTTAAGATCTCAGCTTGCCTTAAGTGAATGTGATTAAGAAACTTAGGAAAAGCAATAGTTAGTCCCTCAATAGATACACTATAATAAACAGCAAGTGCGGTAACAAGATAACCCATGCCAAGATAACTACTTTTTTTAAGGTAAGTAGCCATAGTATGAAAAATATGAGTTGAAGTACAAACTTTGACATTATTGTCTATGCACCATAGTATAAATAAGACTTTAATAGAACATTTGTTGCTTTCATATTTGTCGAACATATCATGAAACATAAATTTATGTTGTAACAGATGGTTAGGACTAAGAAAGACATTATTATAGGCATTTCTAACAACAAAGTTATCCAACCCCATTAATTGTTTCCAATATTGCATAGCATGAAAGTTATCATGTTTTTAGATTATATTTGATTTATGAAATCCACCAGTTTCTTCCGTGATATTATAATTCAAATTATATGGTAGGCCCTTAATCGAAACCAAAATTCACCTAAATTTCATAGCTTAAATTGTAGAGTAGTATAAAATTTAAGGGCTAATTGCTTATACACAACATAATCAAAATTAATAAATTTTCTCTTTCAATTTTCAGGCTCAAAGTTTCAAATTTATCTTTCAACCTAGATTTTCTAAGATCTCAAAATCAAACTATCTAAGTTCGCTAATAATTCTAGAGTGAAGAGTTTAGAATTGGACATCTTCTTCCAAATAAATCAGAAAAGCCGCTCCAAAATCCACAGCCCAATCACATGCATCCTTCCCCGACACTTTAGCTTTCTCCTCCAATTGTGAGCTTTTCGTAACTTGTTTGATTCTTAGTGCCATAAATAAGTGTATACCTTCAAAATCAACCAAGAACACATAAAAATACATAAAAAATAGTCAAAATTTTGTGAAGAGAGAAAGTTCAACGAAATCTTGTAACAACCACTCTAAAGATGTGATATTTGTGTGGAAATTACTACATTTATGTAATAGGGATGTTTATCTAGTGAAAGATGAAAGAAATAAGTGAAAACCCTAAGTAAGATGAAGAGAGATGTGAGAGAGTTTAAGAGTGGCTGCTAGGTTTTAGAGATATGAAGTAGGTATAGAAGTACAGAAAAAATGAATTTAAAGAGTTAGGGTTAAGAAAGGAGGGGCAAAATGGGGTTTGAGTATGGTTTTTCACGAGAGTTTCTTGTCTGCCTAAGTCATGATCATGACTCACCCCCTTTGTGATGATCGTGACAAGGTTGAACATACCATGCATGATCGTGATACCTTGGGGCATGATCATGACATGCTAAAAATGTCACATCTTTCTAGTTTCATTTGTTTTTCAACATGTAATACCAGAGCTTGATTCCCTAACTTGTAATAACTTCAAAAACATGGAAGTTAGCATTCCAAACCACTTCAAAATATGAAAAATTAAAACCCTAAATACTAGAATTCAAGAAAAAAACTAACTATATAAAATGCTAAGTTAAGGTCTTTAACTTGACTTTTCATCATTTAAAACTTTTTAATGAGTTAAAGGAAAGAAATCACTCTCCTTTCTTCTGAAAATACTCCTCCAAGGTACAATTTGCACCTTTTTTTGTTCACCATGAAGGTTTCCTTGTTTTGATTTTTCAATTACATAGCTTCGTGTGTAATACATGTGTCACATTGAAAGGCCACTCTATCTTGATTTGAGCTTTCTGAGAAATAACTTCAATCTCAAATTATAAAGTTACATCGCTTATCTGACTTTGAACTCTTTCTTCTTAATATGAGAATTATGTAACTTCTTCCAGTAAAAAGTAAAATGAATGGTCACCACCCTTTCTATCATTTGATCTATGAATGAAGAGGAAAGTGATCCTTTTAACACTTTGTTGAGTTTGCTACAATCAATGCATACTCTCCATCCTATGAATGTTCACGTGGAAATCATCTTCCTACTTTCACTCTTCATTATATTCATTCCTTCTTTCTTTGGCAAGTATTGTACCAAGTTAAGTCATTCATTATCTAATATTGGGTATATGATACCCACGTCTAACAGCTTGATTACTTTTTTTTAAGGGTTTAACCTTCTTTGACGTTCCCTCACCGCTCTACTTCCTTCTTCGAGGTTGATCCTATGCATAACTACATTCGGGCTTATATCTCATATGTTAGATATGTGCCATCCTATGGCCTTCTTCCTCTTTCTAATGATCTTTATCACCTTACCCTCTTGTTCCCCATCTAGCTGATTGGAAATAACGATGGGTAGAGTTTGGCCCTTACTTAGAAAGGTATATCTAAGGTGTGTGGGTAAAGGCTTTAACTCCAGAGTTAGTGGCTTTTAGTAGAGGGGTGTGGGTGCTTTAGATCTCACTAGTATGTCTTGATGGGATGGAACACCCGACTCCTCCATCTCTTCTTCTTCTTTAGACTCAGCTTCCTTCTCCATCCCAGCTTCCTTAGATTTAACTTCTTCAAAGCATCTCACCTCTTGCTCTTTATAAGAGAAGCAAGATCTTGAGGGGATAATGCCTATGAATAGGAATAACCCATTTCCAACTTTTCTAGAATCTATGGAAGCTACCGACTAGAGAAACAAAAGTGAACTATAAATAAGAGCTATAAAGGAAATAGGAAAGTCTTAAAAGAATGTAGTGGTTGTAGACACTCTAACTAAGAAACCAAAACATTTCCACTTAACAGTGGTTAATGGGATAATCACCCCCTACTAGAGCTGTTGCATACAAAATCCAAAAATTAGTCTAAAAAATTGATAGGTTTTTTCTAAACAAGAGGCCTTCTTTCCCTTAGGTTCAAATCTAGGAACAAAGCAAATAGGGAAATAAGGGTCTAAAAACAATTTTGCTAACTGAGGACACATTTCTCTTCAAATTTATAAATGTGGATAACTTGAATATGTTATTGAATCTTGTCCTTGGAACATTAGGGGTCAGCCAATGTTTTTCCATAAATGGACCCTTGGAATGGAGCTCGACAAAAATGGAATTAAAGTTATACCTTTGTGGATCAACTTTCATAACATTCCACTAGAGTGTCAAACTCAAGATGGTCTGAGTTTACTTACAAGTTCAGTGGGCAATCAACTAGTCTTTGACTCACCAACAGCTAGACATGAGCAAACATGCTTTGCCAAAATTTATTTGGAAGTTAAAGTTAAATTCAAGGATGAACTCCCTAATGCACTTCCTATAATGAAACTGAATGAAGTTGAAGAATTGGTAAAAACATAAATCCAACTAATTTACAACTAGAGAACCCAGCTTAGTAGGAAAATTGTAAACCTATAGGCAAAATGTTCTCCATCGGTGATTATTATGAACTAATGGGAATTACAAAAAAACTAATATCTTAACTAGTAGAAGATAGGATGGAGGTTCTAACAACTAATCAAAATTATCCTTAATGGATTCAATAGGAGGAATTGAGGTACTAGTAACCAAACATATCAAGGAACGAGATAATATAGAAAAAACAAACACAAAAGGGGAATCATTGAAGCTTAGAGAATGATCCAAATAGCAATGAGGATGTTATGAAAGTCTAAGATCAAAAGATTCAAGAACTCAACTTGAATAAGGAGCTAATTGAGCAGTTATCTCTAGCTTCCAATAAGAAAACAGAGTGAAAGAAGGGAAAACCCAAAGGGGGTTGGTAGTCCCCAAGTCTCTCAACATCATTATATTATTTTGGAACATAAGGGGTATGAATGAACCCTATAGAAGATATGTTATTAGGGATTTAATTTTAGAGAAAAATCTAATCATTTTGGGATTACTAGAGACTATAATCAAAGCCCTTAAGCATTAAGATTTCATGAAGTTTCTAGGCACCAACTGGCTTTTCGGATCTAATCATGATCATCATTATAATGGTAGAATAATGTCTGCCTACGACAAAAATTTTTCAAGTTTTAGTACTAAATAGCTATGAGCAGTTTAACCATTTTGCTTATAAGATGGAAGGCACAAATAATGCATTTGACATTTCCATCATTTATGCTTCCAACTTTAAATTCCAAATAATTAAATTATAGGAGGATCTTTCCATCATACAAAGCTTAATGTCCAGACCTTGGTTATTAGCTAGTGACTTTAATCATGTTCTTTATCCTTCATAGGCTCAAGATGAAAGAGTTAGGTTCACAAATATAGGCAAGGAACTAAAGAATCTAGTAAGCAAGCTTAAGTTTTGATCGAGTGTTAGATGTGTGTAAGTTTTAATATATACCCTTGATAATCCTCAAGTGTACAGTTCATTTGCATAGTACCTAAGGTGTCGATCCCACAAGAAGGGATAATCTAATCATAAAATCTAAGGCCAAAATAAATTGCAGAAATTCAAAATTTAATGAAACTAAAATGAGAATTCAATTCAATTCAATCAAATCAAATTAAGAATCAATCAAAAAAATATTAATAATTTAGTAATTACAACACCCACCCAAGAATCAACCTAAGGCAATTATCAATTGAGAGAAAGGGGATTTTACCTATCCTTAACACTAACCTAATTGATTATCAATTATCCAGATTGTTGGTTCTAGATGATCCTAGGATTGATTACTCTCTCTCGAGTTATAACCACTAACCCTAAATTATAAACCCTAATCAAATTATGAAAGTTCTAATCTCTCGATTAACAATCTATCCAAAACCCTAATTAGTTCTGAAGTTGTCTATTAAGCTATTGGAGACTTATGCAAGATCTCTCTTCATACAAATTACCGATTTGATTTAATTCTTGTTCTATTAAATCACCTAACTCTCGTTAGCCCAATTTAATTATTTTTTATTCAATTCACCCTCTCAGTTTATTATCGAATTATGCATGTATAGAACTAAACCACAACAAATTCAATAACACATAAACAATCAAATTTCATTAATTTGAAGACAAAACTCCGAAGGCAAGTTTAAAAGATCTCAACATTCAAAATCATATCGTCAAACTGTTATTCCCAATTCTATACAATAATGAAAATAGAAAATATTATTTGAACAGATGGTGGGAGGTAGCAACATCAAGAAACCCCTTATCCGGGAAGTATGTCGAGTCAACTTCTTCTCCACTTCTCTTTTCCTTCTTCTCTTTCTCAATCTCTCGATGAATACTCTCTGGGGTTTCTTCAACGTGGCAGATGTTAAAAGCTTCCTTCTACCTCTCTATCTTGTTCTTTAAATATCCTTTGTGTTCTGACCAGCCCTAGGCTTTTTCGGGGCCTGAAAGGTCAAAAAAATCCCTCAAAACTTGAAATTTGTGAGTATCTGCGAGTTTACCTGGTGCAAACCACAATCGTGGCCCTGCAGACCATGATCATGGGCCACATCTGAGCCTTATGTCATAATCGTGGCATACAGGTCACGATCATAGGCCATGTCTTGGGCTTCTATCACGATCATGGAATATGGGCCATGATCGTAGGCCGACTCTGGTGCTTCTGTCACTATCGTGGCTTGTTGGGCCACAATTGTAGGCCATTATTTCAGCCCGAATGTCTCTGAAACTTCTCCATTCTTTGATGTTGACCCTAAAACACTAACAAACATATCAAGGCACCTTAAAAATATAATATTTAAGCTTAAAGACTTGTACTAATCCATAAAAACACTTAAACACAAATAATTAACAAACTAACATAATTCTAACCTAAACACATACTAAACAATTGAATTAACAATTAAATACATATTAAACTAAACCCTAAAACATGATGCAATTTACACTTATCAACATCCCCACACTTAAATATTTGTTTGTCCTCAAGCAAACAAAACAACACACACACAAAAATCACAAAGCACACAATACAATAATGAGACAACGGCTTCAACTTTATGAAATAAATTTAACTGTAAACATAATCATTCAAGTTATTTCAAATCATTAATATAGTAATCAAAACCCAAATGTCAAGTTACTCACCCTTTTCAATTGTACACACACATTAATAATTCTTTGGTCATTCAAACTTTGTAACTACTCCTAAGTACATTTTCATGGAAAGTTAAGCTATTTACAAGAACGGTAGGTTTATTAGAAAACATTGTTTCTTTAATATTTTGTAGATATGGAGCTAGTGTTTTACTAGGAGGCAAACATTAGTGATGAATGTTGATCCGGTTACTCGACTATAAGTTATATTTTTATTAAACTGCTTGGTTGAAACTTCATTATAGCCTTTTGATGCAGAGCCGCACATTTGTGATGCGTGTCGATCCGGTTACTCAGCTACATCATGTTCTCAACTGGCTACTAGCTCTATTCATAACCCGAAGGCCAGTGGAATAATTATTTATTAAAATTAACCAACACTTTTTTTATTGCCTACCTTGTTACTTAAGTACTCGTTTTCATGAAAAAATACTAGCAGAGCTACTTTTGTGAGATCCCATATTGGTTAGAGAGGAGAACATGTTGGACCTCGTTTCCAGAGCCTAACTATCCGAAGTCATACTTGCAACAGGGGTACACTTGTAGGGTTATTTCATTAACCCTCATTTGCCATCATTAGCTCATCCTCGTTATCACAACATCCTAAAATTTTCCTCACAATTTGTTCAATGGCAAGCCCATACCAAACAATCACCATAATCAAACTCACTTCTCCTACTTCAGACCAGATTTTGGAAAACTTCAAACCAGAATTTCTGTTTAACTTCTTCAAAGAAATTTCAGCTATAAATCTCTAGTTTGTTTTGAAGCAAGAATCCTCTTAATCGGAGCTCTACAGCTCAAGATATACTTAAACAGCTAAAGCATGTACATACCCTAATTATGCTCTCCCAATCAACCCTTCACTTTCTCTCCATCAAACTTACTCAAATCAACTCCAAAAGAAACCAATTTTCATTGAGAGATAGGAAACGATGTTAGGAATCCATTACTTCAGGAATCACTTCATTTGGAGGTTTAGAGAAGAAGTTATGGTCAAAAGAATCAAACCTGTTTTTGCCCTTACTCATATTATACATATTTTGGCGCAAGTGCCATAACTTTTTCTACAAATGTTGGATTGATTTTTTGTTTAGACGGTTTGAAAGAGGGCTTCGCGATCTACAACTTTCATGAAGACCTCGAAGACAAATTCGATCTTTTGAAGGACCAAAAATGGAACAGAAGACAGAATATGAACAGTAACTTCGTTTTAAAACTTCGTCTCAAAACTTCGTCTTAAAACTTCGTCTCAAAACTTTGTCTTAGTTTTTCTCCAGAACATCTCTAGTTATAAAGATCATAACTTTCAGCTCAGATGTCCAAAATTTTCATACTATATACTGTTGAAAAGATAAAAGAAAGACCTACAACTTTTTAGAAGGTAACTTTGCCTAAATCAGCCCAGATCAACCCAAAAATTTCCTTGAAGTTAGTACACGAATTTTTCCCTTATGAAAACTTGGGAAACAAGGGAGGAAACAAAATCATAAACCATTTGCATCAAAAGGTCGTAGTTTTACAAAGCTTTAGTGGGCATTTCAAGCCCCCAATACATCAATTGTTTCAAAAGAAAACCCAAAATACAAAAGATACATGAACAATAAATTGATCAAAATGCAACTAAAGCCTTGGTTTACAAGATTTGCTTAAAATGCAACAACATTTCAAAAGTGGGGTGATGCCTTGGCACTTGACTACTCAATCTCTTGCTCATCACCTACTTATGGGGAGGAAAGTGGGGGTGAGCTTCAAGCCCGTGGGTAACAATTTCATAGTTTGTAACAATCAAAGACATTTTTAAAACATTTTCAAGGTAGAAATTCATGTGTATGCAAATCATGAATGCATTGCTCCTATCAACTTGTCATGAACACATAAACACATCAAATGGTTTAGGCAAGTCCAAAACATGACGCACTACAAATTTCCAATGAAATGGTCCTGTATAGTCGTGAATTGTTAAGGAAGTCCTTGAGGGAGCTCCATGCCACTAGTGAGTAGGCGGAAGAAGCCTATACTTGGGTCACGTGCACGTGACGGTTCTTGAGGGACTACCACAAACCCACATAACACATAGATTTCAAAATCTTGTAAGTTTGATGCCCAAAAAGGCACATTCTCTTGAAAACTTGCTTTTCATATGCTTGTTATATCTTACAAACCATTTCCAAAAGTATGGTTTCATAATCATGCATCATTTCATAGAATCGTTTTAAAAACAACTTTCCATTAATCATCACACAAATCATGTATAAGCATGCAGGCATTAAATGCATATGAATGAGGTGATTGCAAAATTAATTACTGTCATTTATTGACAGAAAACTTTTATTAGCTTATGACCTAACTATAAAAGTTGAAGTCCTTGACTATGGCTTGTTTAAATATGCCTCTCCTCTTACTCCTCTTGTCCTTCTTGATTTTCTTCAACATTGACAAAAATCCCAAATCAAAGGATTTCAAATTGGAAAACCCAAAAAAACCAAATGCATGAAATTGATCTTGGAATACTTATACCCATACCTTTCCTAAACTCTTTAAACCAAAAACCTTTCAAAACTCCAAAAGATTAAAATCAACTTACCTTAAATCTTAATCAAACAATGATTTTCTTGGCTCTAATGGAATCTTTAATCTCCCTCTTCCTTTTTCCCTTCTTGATCACTCTCAAAATCCCTCTTGAAGGTTAAGAAAAATGAAACCCTAGCTTGCTCTTCTTTCTTTCCCTAAATTCTCAAAACTCTCTCCTTTCTTTCTTCAATTTCATTTTCTCTCTCTTCATATGCAAGACACCCCGTTTTCTTCTCTTTTACATCATTTATGATTGCATAAGGTCCCTTTTGCCCTTACTTTAATGCCTTATGTTTTTTTTAAAACTTAAGTGACTTGCCAAAATTGGCCTTACACTCTCCCACTACTTTAATAATTCAAAGCCCTTAGCCTATGTCATATTATCTTACCCACATTAACAAGCTAATTAATTCCAACATGACTAATCCAGCAAGATCCCAAAATTAATCTCATCATGCTTATAATAAAAAAATAGGGGCCAACAGAACAAGTATGCCTTAGAAGGGTATGGATATCTCTCTCCCTAAGATGTGTCTTCCCAAAGGTGGGAAGAACAAAACCGTTAAGGGCTTGGAGCCCAAAGTGGATAATATCTGTAGGTGGGTGGTCTAGGGTGTTACAAGTGATATCAGAGCTGGTTCCTGACCCGATGTGCCAGCGTAGGACGCTGGGCCCTAAAGAGGGTGGAGAGAGTGAGATCCTACAATGGGCCCTAAGGGGGGTGGAGAGTGTGAAATCCCACATCGGTTGGAAAGGAGAATGAAGTCTGCCTTATAAGGGTATTGATACCTCTCCCCCTAAGACGAGTCTTCCCAAGGATGAGAAGAACAAAACTGTGAGAGGTTTGGAGCCTAAAGCGGACAATATCTGTGAGTGGGGTGTTTGGGCTCTTACAACTTTAGTCGAAAGCGCTAAAATTATGAATGAATGTGACAATTTAGAGGGTGACAAACTCACATTAAATCCTAATTAACTTGCATATTTAGCCAAAGAATCCAATTCACTAATTTTGCGAGCTAATAACTCTTCATAACCTAATAAACTATGTTCAAAATTAAATCAATTTCAATCCATCTAATACATTGACACATTGACACAATTCTCAAAATGCAACCTAACAAACTATCATACAATATGCAAAACTCACATTCAAAGCAAAACACATAACCTTCCCCACACTTGAACAACACATTGTCCTCAAAGTGAGAAGGAGGCAAACAAACAAGCATGGGACTAAGAAACATAAATTAAAGTAAAAACAAGAATAAAATACGAACTAAATATAAAAAGAAAAAAAGGATAGAAACAAAACCTCACAGTGATGGAGGTGAGGATGGTGTCGGAGGTGCAATTGGACGCCTTAAGCCTTGAAGTAGCAATGGATACGACGTATATCCCAACTCTGATGTTGTTGAGTTCGAGCCATCTCCTTCATTATTCTAGAGTTCTCCGCAAGTGTATTTGTAATTACCTTGGTGTTCGCAAAGATTATATCGAGCACTTTCTTCCAGCCTAGTTCATCGGTATCTTCTTCCTCTTTAAACTCCTCACTAGTTGAGTCCTCTTTTGCCTGTTAAGGTGGCGCTGTGCTCAAACTCGCCTGACTAGCCCTTATTTTCACACGAGTCTTTTGGGTGATATCCTAAAGTTCCATATTATAAGACTTAAGGATTTCAGCGCACCACAGATGATGATGATTTAGAAAATCTGGGAGGTGGATGGTTAAACCACTGTAGTCCATGCCATAATACTTAGCAATGGCGAAAACCAAATACCCTATACCCAAATTGTTGCTCCTTTTACATAGAGTTGCAACAATAGCATTCAACACATGTGTGGAGGTGCACACTAGGATGCTGTGATCCATGCACTACAATAGGAAAAGTTCCTTTTTTGAGCACATGTTAGTTTCTGATTTATCAAAAACTAATTGACATATGAATTTGTGCAATAACAAGTGCTCATGGGTTCTTATGATGTTGTTGTGGGCATTTTTAGCGTCGAATCGCTCTAACCCAGTAAGATTTTTCTAATAGTGAGAAGCACAAAAGTCATCGTGTTGTTTAATAATAGAAGACTCGGGAAACCCACAAATATCGCACATGATTTCAACGTTCAACTCATAGTTTCATCCCTATAAACTAAAGCACATTTCTTTAGTGTTACAAGCTTCGTAATGTAGGGAAGTGAAGAATTCTAGAGTGAGCTCTTGGTAGATAGGATATTGGAAGTGTATAGACTTAGCCCACTGAATTCTTTATGTTATCTTGCAGTTCTAGTCTATCAAGTGTATCAAAATCAAAATATTTTGGGACTACAATTTGTTTAGCATTGAGGTATTGGAAACGAATACCTTCCTCTTCTATGTAAATTGGGAAGGTTGCTCTGAAGTCCACCACCCTGTTCTTTTGTCCTCGTCCCCCGACTTGGATTTGTCCCGACGATTGATCGCACTTTGTTGACTGCTTAATGTGCGACATACTGGCTTGCAAGTAGATAGAAGTTGGAGGAGACTGGAAGTTTGGAATATAGTTAAAGAGAAGTGAGAGTGTTTGGAGATTCTAAACTTAGAAAGATAAAGTTAAAATGAAAGTGAGTGAAAAAAGTGAAGTAAAAAATGAATATATAGGTGAATGAAGGGTAAAATGGTAAAAAATGAAACTGAAATTTGCATGTCCCTTTTTACCCTGCCGTAAGCCACGATTCTGGCCTGCTAGGCCACGATCGTGACCTGCAATATTTCTTTCAATTTCTGATTTTTTTCTTCTTTCATCCTTCTACACTTCCCGAAACCACCTCTTAACTTTTTATTCACCTCTCTTTGCTTACTTCCTCGATCATCTAATTCATGTCGAAGCCTTATGCCTTTCCGATTTTATTTAGAAATGAAATAACCTAACTACGGAATTCAAACTATCTAAAAATCAAAGGAAATAATATCAAAATAATAATCTATGGGTTGCCTCCTATGCAGCGCTTCTTTTAACATCAGTAGCTCGATGCTCTTCTTGTGCTTAAGGTGGTTCAAATGAATAGAGTACTGGGAGCGTAGTCATCAATCTTACCATTTGCATATGAGCTACCACATCTTGGGTTCCACCTTCCTTCTGCTTCACTTCCTTCGCCTTCTCCTCCGTGATTGTTTCTTTCTAAACACATTTCCAAGGTCCTTAATATATTCTCATTGTTCTCGAGGTTCTTTTTTGTTGATGTTAACTAGAGGTAAAGGAGAACTATTATCTTTCTTCGATATAGTAAAGGTTATTTGGTTCTCTCTAAGCCTCAAAGTTAGTTCACCCTATCAATATCAATTTTAAAGCAGGTAGTAGCCAAAAATAGTCATTCAAGGACCATAAGAGTTTCCACATCTTCTTCGATATCCAATATAAAGAATTCTGTGGGGAAGGTAAAAATATCAATCTACACTAGGCATCCTTAATAATCCCCTTCGGTTGATGAACTGTTATGTCCGCCGTCTTCACTAGCATTTTTGTAGGTTTTAACTCTTCTAATCCCAATTTTTGGCTAAAAGTATAGGGCATCATATTGTACTCGCTCTCAAATCTACGAATGCCCTGTCTATTTTGACTCTAATGATACTGCAGAGAATGTAAAAATCCCCTGGGTCCTCTTGCTTCTGTGCTATATTAGGGTTTTCTTCCGCTATACACTCTTTAAACTTCTTCTTGTTTGATTCCTTTAGTGTGAGCCTCGTCTATAGATGTTCCATTATATCCTCAACCTTGTTTAATTCAACCTCCCTAGAATTTCTTGTCGCCCTACTTGAAATCCAGTGAGCTCGGTTTATCCAAAATCTTATCCAACTTGGATTCCATTAAGCTCGGTTTGTCTTGTTGAAAGCCTGGTTGTCCTTAAGTCTAAACTGTCCTCCAGTATTTTTCATCCACAAGAAGTTAGGGTGATTCTTCCACCCGAGATTGTATGTGTTAGAGTAGGGATTATTTCCCCCTCCTTGTCCATATTGAGCTCCCATATCATTCACTTGCACTGGATTGCTTTCCTTCATCAAGAAACCGTCTACTATATTATGGTCCATCTGTTCACAGAGTTCACACTTAAGTTTCATGACTTTTACCAAAGCTGAGGACGAAGCTTTCATGTTGTTGAGCTGTCGAGTTAAGTTGACAATTTTGTCTTGCATCTCTGTCATTTGATCAATAGCCACAATTCTTTTTTGTTCTCAGAAAGTAGTGGTTTATCTACTTCGCTCATTTGTCCATAGGCAACTATTACTTGCCATCTCCTCTATCAACTCTTCTGTTTCATCCACCGTCTTTCTCATTAGTGATCCTCTTAAAGCTACACCAATTGTGCCTCTTGTATATGGGGTTACTCCATTATAGAATGTTGGCATCAAGAATTCTTTGGGTAGATTACGATAAGGGCATTTTCGTTGTAAATTCTTGCATCTTTCCCACGCTTCATAGATTAATTCCCCATCACTTTGCTAGAAGTTAGTAATCTCCTTGATAATCTTCGCGGTCTTAGTAAGGGGAAAATACTTGTCTAAAAAGGCACGAACTAGTTGATCCCAGGTTGTGACATTGGTTGGGTTAAGAGAATGAAACTAGGCCTTTGCTCTATCTCTTAGGGTAATGGGAAAGAGCCTAATTCACTATATATGCACTGGGATCTTCATTCTTTAATCCATGGAACTACACGTTCTGTTAAAGCATGTTTAGCAGGGCTAGTTTAATTTCAAAAGATATTGCTTGTACGGGTGGCCTAGCTACTCCTTAGTTAGCTGCATTGAACCCTGGTCTCATGACGTCCATAAGGATTCGTTGTTGACATCCTTGGTTTGCTCCGTGGTCCAAATCTTGCTAAAATTCCTTGGCCATTATTGCTTTCGCGATTTCTTCTTCTTCTTCACACTGACCTTTCTTAATGGATCGTTCTAATCTAGTAATATCTAACACTAAGGCTTCAGCTACATAACTCGAACTTCTCGTGACTCTCGTGTTCATGCAAGAGCATGATTTCAGAAATAGAAAGAAAGAAAGAACAAAAGACAAAAACTAACTAAAAATGCCTTAAATTAAAGAATTAAACTAATCGCCTCCTTGACAACGGCACCAAAAACTTGATTGAGTGTTTGATGTGTGTAAGTTTTAATAAATACCCTCGTTAATCCACAAGCACACAGTTCGTTCTTGTAGTACTTAAGATGTCGATCCCACAAGGAGGGATAATCTAATCCTAAAATTTAAGGCTACAATAAATCAAATAAATTTAAAATTTAATGGAACTAAAATGAGAATTCAATTCAATCAATCAAATCAAATTAAGAATCAATCACGAAAATATTAATAATTCAGCAATTGCAAAACACACCCAAGAATCAACCTAAAGTAATTATCAATTGAGAGAAAAGGAATTTTATCTATCGTTAACGCTAACCTAATTGATTATAAATTATCCAAATTGTTGGTTCTAGATGATCCCAGGGTTGATTACTCTCTCTCGAGTTATAACCATTAACCCTATATTATAAACCCTAATCAGATTATGAAAGTTTCAATCTCTCGATTAACAATCTATACAAAACCCTAATTAGTTCTGAAGTTGTCTATTAAACTATCGGAAACCTATTTAAGATCTCTCTTCGCACAATTTACCGTTTAATTCTTGTTCTATTAAATCACCTAACTCTCATTAGCCTAATTTAATTATTTTTCATTCGATTCAAACTCTCCGTTTATTATCAAATAATGCACGTCCAAAATTAAACCACAACAAATCTAATAACACATAAACAATCAAATTTCATCAATTCAAAGACAAAACTCCGAAGGTGAGTTTAAAATATCTCAACATTCAAAAGCATATCTTCAAACTGTTATTCCCAATTCTTTACAGCAATAAAAATGGAAAATAAACAGGAAATATGATCTAAACAGATGATGGGAGGCAGCGATGTCAGGAAACTCCTTATGTAAGAAATACGTCGAATCAGCTTCTTCTCCACTTCTCTCTTCTTTCTTCTCTTTCTCAATTTCTCGATGAATTCTCTCTAGGGTTTCTTCAAAGTGGCTGATGTCAAAAGCTTCCTTCTGCCTCTTTGTCTTGTTTTTTAAGTATCTTTTGTGTTCTGAGCAGCCCTAGGATTTTTCAGGGTCCGAAAGGTCCAAAATATCCCTCAAAACTTGACGTTTTTTAGTATCTACAAGTCTGCTCGACGTAGGCCACAATCGTGGGCCACATCCGAACCTTCTGTCATGATTGTGGCATACAGGCCACAATCGTGATGTTGGATCCCGTTTTCGGAACCCAACTCATAACGAACGAATCCTTGATTAGCTAATATCGCTTTTTTTTTTCATTTACCCATCATCCGAAACAGATTCAATTTCCAATTTGAAATTCACCAATTCCTTAATCCATTCGTATTCGAAAACATTTATCATTCACTATAATCATAACTCTTTTTATCCAACATTCGCTTAATTTCAAATATTCAGATTTCATCAACTCATCTCACGCCATTCATACACAATTCCCATGTCATGTCCATACACAAATCCATACACAATTAATCTTTAATATCCATACTCCATTTCACATTTATAATCCTACACATTTACACCTCAATTCAATACACAACCCATAACTCATTATTTACATTCCCAAAAATAATTACAATCCAAATAATATACAAGATACAAGAATTCCCCAATTTCTTAGCAACATTCTAACCTAAGACCAATGAACACATACAAACAGAAATCTTTCACTTTCTTTCACCCGATCCTCTTCTCATCACCTGTGGATGGGAATGAAGGGGGGTGAGCTTACGCTCCG
>JANZXV010000210.1:12365421-12381944 GCA_027576455.1 Erythroxylum roigii
TATAATTTTTAAAAATACAAAAAAACCAAAACTAAAGGAAACTAAAAATTTAAACAATCAAGATTTTTTTACTGAATTCTAAAACTAACACAAAAATTAAAAATAAAAATAGAAATAAACACCTCCAAATAATGAACACAATCAATTCTCGGTAAATTTTATTTATATATTTATATAAATTTACATAAATATATAATTAAAATTGACCGAAGGAAGGAGAATTATAACGTCGTTTTTTGCCGCAAGGATCTAGTGCCTTAAATAACGCAGATGGTTCATCTAAAAAACTTCAAAAATTACCATAAAAGAAAAAACAAAGTGCAAATAAGATAGAAACGTTGCACGGAGAGGGAGAGGGAGAGAGAGAGAGAGTGGGCAAATGGCGCCGTTGAAATCTCTGGAGAAAGAGTACCCAATGCTGGACTCTGATTTTCTGTCCTTTTGTGCGTCTCATGGCATTTCTACAGGTAGCGGGTTGTACTACTGTTGCTACATCTTCTCGACAACTTTCGGTTAAAAATTCCAACGCCCATTTCAGTTTTGTGCCAGTTGATACGGAAATTAGATTATGAACCCCATCGTTTAGCTGTTGCGTCGGCACTAACTGGGGGTCTATTTATACCAAAGATCTAGATGTTTTACGGCCTTTTGTCTCTTCAACATAGTGTTTGGATCGATTTTTTTTTTTTTTTTACAGTTACATAGCGAGGTCAATTAAGAACTCATATTTCGCGACTTAAATGGCTTCAATGGTTGTTTGTAGCCTGTTTTAAGAATGAAAATTTCTTGATCGCAGCTTTTTTTACTATAGATTTTGGTTTCTCGGTTGTTTTCCAATCAACTTTCGGACCTTCTTCTTTCTTTTTGGGCTTTTGAATTTGCACGTAACTGAAGATGATCATAGAAAATTCAATCTTGCTAGTTGTTTCCTTTTATGGGTTCTTATCCCACCAACTTGATCTACAATAGAAAGTGATGGCTTTTCAGAAACGAATTGCAACCAAATCTAAACACTCTTATGCATTTCTTTTCTGTTACTTTTCCAAGATTGAGCACAGAGTTCTGTTATCTATGCAACGGTATGACTGTCAAATCATGACTGCAGCTCTTGGTTTTTAATCTGTTTCTCTTGTTAATTTGCATGCAGTGGAAGACTTTCTCATGCAGGACATTTATGTTTTGGCTGCATTTGTGGAACAGCAGCAGAACTCAGAGCGATTGAAAGAGGTTAGGTTCTAGAAGATATGCTGTTGGAAGTGGATGTTTTAAAATGGTGTAAACTATTGTGTTTCTATCTACATACTTAATTCCATTAACCATATCTGATTTGGTCCAGCTAGGGCATCACCCAAGTCCTCTCTATCATCGATGGGCAACACCAACCGTGGAAGAATGGAATAGAGTTGCTTGAAGATGCTGACAAGAATAAAGGTTTGCTACCCACTGGAGTTGAGGGGTATCTCGACCATCTCTTTGGTTGTCCTCTTATGCAGTTTTTGATTGTTTAGCTTATTGGATTCAACTTTGTGTTTTAATCAGGATTGATACAATCCTTCAAGGTGGACTAAGGCGGGGACAATTGACAGAATTAATTGGGCCATCGACATCTGGGAAAACACAAGTATGAACTAATTTCATGTTTAAAAGGTTCACTTTTTTTTTTCCCCTCAGTTCTTTCGGGAGAAAGTCTACGAGAATTTGTCAAGGAATTTTATGTTATCACGAGATCTTGTACTTTCAACTCTACTGTAAAGGACTTGTTTGGGAAAAAAACTCAAGGCAATATCTTTGGGTTTGTATAGGTCAGGCTAGGCAATGATGCTCCTATGGCTGCTATAACATTGTTAAGGTTCTATTATGTTCGATAGATTAGTAAAGTAAGTTAATTGCAGGTTTGCCTACAAATTGCCGCAAACGTTGCGAAGAACCAAACCGGCAGTGTTGTATATATTGATACATGCAACTCTTTTTCTCCTCAGCATATCAAACAGTTTGTTACTCAGACTTCATTTTCTGCTTCTGATGAGGTTATATTCTTTATTTTGGTTTTGTTTCTTTCTCCATCTGTTTTATGATCTCTTTGTCCTTCTTCTAATCTTCATTTGTTTCAGGTAAGAAGCAAAACTGTTCAAAAAGTTATGAGCAACATATTTTGCCGCTCAGTGTTTGACATCTTTGCAATGTTTGATGTGCTACGCCAGCTAGAGAACAATTTAAGATCTCAGGTTTGTTTAATTATGGTGGTCTTTTTATGGTCATCATTGTAACGGAACTTGATAGTATTGAACTTTACTCCACGCAGATGCAAATGGTCAACTCTATGGTGGTGTTAGTTATTATTGATTCACTCTCGTCACTGATCACCCCAGTCCTTGGGGGAGGTGGTGCACATGGTATGTGTTCTTGTACATGCACCTCAGTTGCCTTAGTATGTTTTGTTACATCTTTAGCTATGCAACATTGAATGTTTAGCTCATTATTATCTTAGCAACAATTTTCAGTTCACCTTTTTGTTTGCTAAAATTCATAGTTCATTACTAGATATTTTAATCAAAACTGATATTGTGAAACCTACAATTTTTAGTACCAATAAGCCACCTTGGCAATTTTCTATCATGGTTTGGTTGAATCGTTGATCACTTGAAAAGGGAACCTATGAATTTTAGTTCTTGTGAAATGACAATGCAGATAAGTTCTTTGACCAAAAGTTTATTCCTTAGCAATTGAAATAATTTGGAGTAGCCAAATTCTGCAGTTTATTTATCACACGGACCAACATTTACTTAATCTGTAATATGTTGACTGGGCTTGGAAAACTAAAGAGGATGGTGACTATCTAATTCGTTACTGAATTACTAAATGATTTTGAGAGGGTGAACATCGCAGTTTCCAATCTATTTATCTATGCAATTTCTGTCTCTACTTCAATTAGGAGGAAACAAAACTTCGTCTCTGTTCTGTAGCTCTTCCCAGGGCATAAAATTCTCAAGTCTCTTTCCATTCTTAAGATTATGAGTGAAAATTATTAATTTTCTTGTTCCCATGTCTGATATTTTAGATGTACATATGGCTTGCTATGAGGTTCATACATAATAATTTGATGCAGGACGTGCTCTGATGACTTCTGCTGGGTCTATGCTAAAGAAGTTAGCACATGAGCAAAATATTGCAATAATGGTAATAGCATTCAAATTAAAGAAGTTGCATATGAACCAATTTGCTGATAACTCTGATGTGTGCATGTTGGTGCCTCTGTGGTTAACTCTTGACGATTTTCTCCTGTGCTAGCGTACACATTTCATTTGTCAAGTTATATTTAACTAGTATGGCTGACAGTTCGTATTTAGCTGCTTTTGGAAAGGATGATTTTGAGATACCATGGTTTATATTTTTGGGCAACACGTGATTATTTAGCATTTAATAAGTACATTTTTCAAAAAACTGAACGAGCAAATGCTTGCTGAAGGTGGTCAATCACATGGTGGGCGGAGAAGGAAGCAATCCCAAACCAGCCCTTGGGGAGACTTGGAAGAGCATTCCACATGTGAGGTTGCTACTCTCCATTGACCGGGGAACGAACCTATCTAATGTTTTTGTAATAAAACACCCTTCCATTGTGAGTTCCGTTCAGTAGCACACTTTTCATCACAATTCTTGATTAGCACCAAAAACTAATTTTGTTGGAATTGCTTGCTTGGATGCAAATTTCCTTTAACTTGCAGACTTATGTTCAGGTTGCTCGATTTACGGTTGGCTAATTAAGGTTTTTTTTTTGCTCGTAATTATATTATAATTGGACATTATAGCATTTAATTTAGACTCGTGTAGGAATTAAGGAGTATGATGCATGTAAGAAGTTAAAGCAGTTCTGTCGGTTAAATATGTTGAAACCTTAAATGACATTTACACCCTCGACACCGTTTCATTACAAGATGCAACACTACGTAGGCCTCTATTCCTACGCACCGACTGAATCAGGGCTGTTTATCTTTTTCACTACACATAATTGCAATATTTTTCAGCTTGCATGACTTGGATTGATCTGGAACTAAGGCCCCAAATCGCCCAACTCTAGCTTGATATATGCCTTGAATGGTTGTATTTGGCTTATAGTAAAAGTGAGTGTCATTAGGGTTGATCAAGTTTTGAATATTTGATGCAACCAAATACTATTCGATTACACATTTAATACGTGGGCCAATGAATTTGTGTGGTCCTTTTGCCCTCGTAGCATATAGGACGCCACTTCTAGTGTGTTTGAAAGATCAAAAGAAAAATAGAAAAAAAAAGTGATTCGAGTACTAATGGTCGTTTGTTTTATTATATTATAATAGAAAGGGTAAAGGAGTAATTTACAAGGGTAAAGGAGTAATTTATCTTTTTAATGATATAATTGTAATATTATAATATTTTCTTCTATTTGTACCTTCTTTTTTTTTTTGAGAAATTGTCAATTACGAAAAAAGAATTGGGTGTTTGTTTCTCTTATTTTTTTACTTATGATTTTGAAAAAGAAAGTATAGTTTTCAAAAACTTTTTTTATGTTAATATCATTATTATTTTAATAACAATTTTAAATAAGCAAGAATTTTGTGCTCTTGCTAATTGAGACAACTATATGTTGAAACCTCTTTTTTTTTTTTTTTTTGGTTGTTAGACTTAATTTGTTTACAGTTTCATTTTAAACAAAGCAACCATTGTTTCTGATCGATAACAAACACTTCGATTGACAATAATGAACTACAAAGATGAAGAATTGATCAAGATATGAGTTTCGGAACTAGGTTTTTGATAACTGAGTTCATATGAACCCTTAAAGCCTTCATTTACAAGTTGGAAAGATCATGAGAATAGTATCACTAACTAGGAAGAATATCATAGCTAAACAAAAATTATATTAAACATTCTTATATTAATCACCATGATTATGTGTAAAAAAATACCACCACTCATGACATACAAGTTATATGTTCACCTTAAAAGGAGAATGTCATTACTGAGTATGAAGAATATCATGCTTCACTAAATATTATATTAGGGCTCTATACATCCAATATTACACACAAAAATATCACAATCTATAATAGATAAGTCGCACAATCACCTTAAAATAAGAATATCATCATCAAGTACAAAGAATATTATGTCTCGATGTACACTATATTAAGACTCCATACATTTAATACTACGTTTATATGCAAAAAAATGTCACCACCTATGGTAGATAAGTCACTCGTTTACCTTATAATGAGAATACTATCACTGAAAGGAAGATTACCATGCTTGAATAAACAATATACTACGGCTTCATACATCCAGTACCATGTATAAGTACAAGAAATATCTTTACCTATAGCAAACAAGTGACACCTTTACCATAAAATGAGAATATCAGCACTGAGTATATAAAAAATAATACTATACCTTAATAAACATAATACAAGTGTTGTATATGTCCAATGTTATGTCTTTGTACACACAAAAAAAGCAGCACTTACAGGTCATAACAAATAAGTCACACCTTAGTCATGCTCTCTCCTCTCATCTCCACCAATGGTCTTAGTGTTGAGGCAAGTTTTAATCTATTTAAAACCCTCAATATATTGCAAATGCACAGGTCATGGGATAGTATATGAGGTGTCGATCCCTTGAGGAATTATCGAACTAATCTAATTCTAAGTTATCTAAGGCCTAAAGAATTATTAAAATGAAAATAAAAACTGAACAGAAAAGTAAACAAGTGAAGATGGTTGACAGAAAGTTAATTTGTAAAATTAACACAAAAGAAATCAAATATTGACCACCACTAAATCACAATGGAAAATTACACAAGAAAAATTACCAAATTATGAGAAAGGGATTTATCCTATCATCAATGCTAACCTAATCACTTTTGTGCTAATGTGTTGTCAGTTTTAGACTATCGAAGGATGTATTACTCTCTCTCGAATTATAATCACTAAGCCCTAATTAATAAACCCTAATTAAGTCCAGTTACCAAAAATGTCATCTCTTGATTAACAATCAGCCCATAACCTAATCAGTTCTTAAGCCTTTAAATAAACAACCAAGTCTCACACGAGATCTCTCTTTATAATTTCCGATTTGATTATTTACATAGTTTATTGGGTCGTTTAACTATGATTAACTAACCCGATCATTTTGCTTTCGGTTTACTCTCTCGATTTATTACCGAAGCATGAAGTTACAATAAATAATCACAACACCCAAATGAATTATCACAAAAACAACTAAATTAACATTGAATCAAGTTTAAATACCTAAAGAAAAGTAAGAACATCATCATCAATCCCAAATCTATAAATATTATCATATCCATCTTACACATTCAAAGAAAAAAAATGAAAAAGATGAAAAGAAAATGTCACTTGGACGGGATTAGGATGGATGGGAAAGGAGTAGCAACAAAAGCCCACTCTTCTCTCCTTTTCTCTCTCTTCTTCTTCTTTCTTTTCCCAAAGTGACAAAAATTGGAGCTCCTACTAAGGTTCTTTTTCTTTCTTTATATAGTCATTTTTATTTTAGGTAAACCCTAGGATTTTCTCGGGTCCAAAAAGTCCCAAATGTCCCTCAGTAAGTCACGTTCGAGAGGTTGTTTGCACTATCTATCATAGGCCACAATTGTGGCACTTCATTTAGCTCTCTATCACGATAGTGGCTGACCAGGCCACAATCGTGGCTCCCCCTAATTGGTTCTGTCATGATCGTGGGCCTAGGTCTGGCTCCAAGCTTCCTCCGATTCTCCTTCGTTCTTTCATATCTGTTCTCAAACACTAATAAATACATCAAGGCACCTCAAATACATAAAATTAAAGCACAAAAGCATGCTCTAACCCATATAACACTCAAAAACACAAACATTTAAGTAAATAAAACAATCCTAACCTAACATGCACTAATTATTCAATTTAACAACTAAACAGATACTAAACTACCCACTAAAATATTATTTAACCTACCACTATCACTTAGCCATGCTCTTGGTTGATTTCTTTGACTTTAATCTGGCTTTTATTGTTCCATCGTTTCTTTTTTATACCCTTTTGCCTTATTCCAGTCTCCCCCTTGACCTGGTTCTTACTAGCTTGTTATCTTCCTTTCACTCACCCCTTCTCTTCTTCGGACTGCTTTAATGGCAGTTTTGTGTTTTTACCTATTGTTTTAGTAGCTTATCAAAATCTATTACCATTTTTTAATTAATGTTATTTTCCAACCTCCTTAGTTAAAGTTGTTTTTTTAACCATTATTTGTTATTCTACTATAACTGAAGCACTAACATATAGATTGATAACTATAAGGTGAATTTCCACCATTTCCATTTTCTTCATCTCCTTCCAAACTGCTTCTCATCCCTCTACTCTTCTCCCTGATTCTAGTACCCCATAAACTAATACCTCTCTAAGTAGGACTTGTAAGCAGGTTATGGGAGATCACTAGGTTTGCACTCTATAGTTTACTTTGCCAAAGGAACAAAATGGAAAGTTGATTGTTTACTGATATTGAAATACTTAAAAAAGGTGCTTATAGCTGGGATTCAGCTTTGGATGAGTTCTTTTATTATCAAAGACCTCCATTTCCAGTTATACATAAATGGGCTTTCAATCTTTGGAAAAATAGGAGATTGGTTGAGGTCCTTCCATGTGAAGAAAACCTCATCCTCTTCTTTTTCTCTTTTACGTTTGTAGCTCTCAAGATTTTGGAAGAGGGGCCATGGCATGTTGCCTAACAACTATTATTCCTGCAATCCTGAGAACCGAGTCTAATCGTTGTGAAAGAGCTCAATTCTACCAAGAATTAATCACTTTTTTATACTTCTATAATATCAATAGACAATATTGGTATTTCAGGTTCAAAGAAGCTGTGAGTATACAAACCAAAGATCTGTTGAGACTTCTAGGATTTTTTTTATATCAGATGACAAATAGGAATTGTTCTTAGATAAATTGATATACAAAATAAAGATCCTACAAAAATCCATAAGAGATTCTTGCATTATGGAAATTAAGGGATAATTTGCTTCACAAAAAAGTAAAAGATTGTCAACAAAACATAAATGTGTTGGAGAAAGTTCGTTACATTTTTTATTTTGAATTTTGTACTTCTAAAGGCTTTGAGGCAAATAACTCTATTAAGAATTTTCATAGAAAAGACAAAAGGTTAGGAGAAAAGGGATCTCCTTGCCTTATTCCTTTGGATCCCTTAAAAAGTTTAGTATGTGTACCATTGATAATAATGTTGTATGAGGGAGTAAAGATACAAGTGCAAATCCAATCGATTAAGAAGATGAGGAATCCAAACCATTCCAAGCTTATTGATACAAATTTCCATTGGATTCACGCAAAAGCCTTGGAAAAAATCTATTTTCATAAAACAACTTTTTGATAGATTTACCTGAGTTGTATTCCCTCAACAATTCCTGCTCTAAGAGTATATTGTCTGATATTGATCTTCTTGTAATGAAAGCACCTGGAGTGGCATGAATGAACTGGTTCAATGTATCTCTTAATTTGTTAGTCAGAAGTTTTGAAATCACCTTGTAGACAATATTGTAACAAGAAATTAGTTGAAAGTAATTAAGAGAGCTAGCATTAAGTTGTTTTGGAATTAAACAAATATAAGAAGTATTAATCTCCCAGAATTCAGAAATTCCATCACATTTGCAATAAGTAAAGTGCGTGTAGTTTGCTAGGTAGTTTGAATAAAGTGAACGTTGAATCAATCTGGACTTGAAGCCTTCACGAGGTTAAGTCTTAAAAGCACTGATTTGATCTCCTATAGAGTAACTGGCTGTTGAAGTTTTGACAAAGCCTATTGAGATAAAGAGTTAGGAGCACCAATTAATTCCAACAGATCCTGCAACTTGGAAAGACTAGAATTACTAGAGTCTCTAGTTAGGTTCTTGAAATAACTGAAAATCATCTCCTCCGTAAAGGATCTGTTAGTTGCCAATTGATTGTCATCATTTATAAGGCCACTGATCTTGTTAGGGTTCCTCCTTATAAGAATAAAATTATGGATAAACCTAGTGTTGAAATCACCTTCCTTCAGCCAAGGTATCCTTGCATTTTGCATAAGTAATGAATGATGATCCTAGAGAGCTTTATTATAATTCTCTAACTTCATAGCTTTAACATTTCTCAAAGAAAAGCTACTAGGTTTCCATTAACAATCTTCTTGAGCTTCCCTTAAATCTTTCTTAGTAGAAAACATCTTATCAAAAGTTGAATGATGTTTAGCTTATGAAAATCTTTAAGTCTGGTTCTAAGAATTTGAAGTTTTTTCATTTACTGAACAACTTACAACCACTAATTCTACTGCTCAAGACTTCATTCACTAAACCCAAAAAAACTTCTCTTTTAGAGAGGAAATTGAAGAACCTAAGAGCTGCTTTGAAACTAGAAGCAGATAAGAAGTTTTTAACTTCCTTGCTCGAATGATCTGAACAAAGAAGCAGTCTAAAGAAGGCATAAGAAGAGGGGAATTGTCTCAGTCAATGATTATTAACCATAATTTTGTCCAATTTCTTTCTGGTGAAACAATTTCCGAGTTGTTTATTGCTCCATATCAAGAATTTCCCAACTACTTTAAGGTCTATCACCTCTAACTTATTTACAACATTTTCCAGCTCCTTTCCAAAAGCTGAGGAGTTCACTCTATCTCCCTAAGCTTCAAAAAGGTGTAATACATAGTTAAGATATCCTAGACTCACCCAAGGCATTTACATAGAGCTTTGGAAAGAGAACAAAATTTTCCATAGTTTGGCTCTCTGAAATTAAAAATTAGCAACATAGATAATAGTTATGATAAAGCTAATCCCTGAGTTAGTAATTTGGCAATCCAAGTGGATATACTGATTTAAGGAGCTAAGAACAGATACTTGTGCTTTCTTTTTATTGAAAGCATAGATGATTCTCCCATTATAGTGATGAGAGTGATTATAACCAAAATCCCAATCTTTCCTAAGAATTTCATGAGATTATGAAGTTTCTGTGTTTTATTCCTTATTTCTAACAATCCAAGTATGATGGAACTATTTTCTAACAAAAGATCTTTGACTTCCTGACCTTTATAAGGTTCATTTAAGCCTCTGATATTCCAAATAAGCATAATATAGTTAATATAGCTAAGTAAGAAGAGAAATTACCAACCCCTTTTAGGTTTCCTTCTTTTCCTCCCTGACTTACTAGAGGCTGGAGTGAATTGCTCAATCTACTTTGGATTAGCATCTTTCCCTTGATGAATATTTTTTTCTTCTAGCTCATTGGTAGAAAGATTTAAAATAGGAAAGCCAATCTCATTCTTAAGTTCATTATCTCTTATCCTGTTCTGATTGGAATTTTGAATTTCATCTTTAACTGTTAAGCCATTTTAGTTATCAAGGATTGCTTCAGTGTTGATTTCTCTAGGAAATTGTGTTGAGGGATTCACAATCCCCTTGAGATCATAGTAGTCTCCTGTAGAGAAGAGTTTTCCTATTGGTCTCCAATTCTGTTTCCCCATCTTAGGTTTCTAATTGTATAAGAGTTGTAATTCAGCCTTAACCAATTCATTTTCCATATTTAATTTCATAGCAGGCAAGGAATCAGGCATAACCATCTTAGGATTAATCTCCACACAAATTCTATCATAGAAAACCTTTTGAAGTTTAGAAATGGCTCAATCAAAAGTCATTAGCTTCCCAATCGAACTAGCTAGGAAACTTTAACCATCAAATGTCTAGTATTTAATAGGAATATTATGAAAAATTAATACACAATGGGATGGTGTCAATGTTGGATCTATCAAATTTCAATCCTATAACCCACTTTTGGATGAAAACAGGTTGTCCTCCAACATGCCAGGGATTAGATTCCATATTCTTGCATAGGCTTTCTTCATTTGTGAACTTGAACATGAAAGAATCATCCTCATTCATCAAGATTTTATCAAGACCTTTGCTTCACTATCTGGTTTGAACCCAGTGCTGTGTAAGAGGAAATGTTGGTCTTTTGTTAAGAAAACAACCCACTAGAGTGTTTCTCCAGTGTTTATAACCTTCCTACAACATCTCAATTGGAGGAGAAACAATTCCATTCACCAAGGTCATAGAGAAATGGTTTGGTCATTCCTGAGCTACAATATTTCTCCTGTTCTCTTACTCTATTTTTATTTTTCAGCTTACTTAGTGCTTTCACATTGATATCGACCAACTCTTGCAGTGATGAAAATGATCCTGCAATTCTCTTCAAGGAGTGAAGCCTCTCTCAGAAGCTCTCAAGATATTGGAAGAGGGTCTATATTGTAATGGAAATCAACCAATATCCTTATAATCATAGTAGTCAAGTCTGAATTTTGAAACTATTAACCTAAACAACATTCCTTTATGGATTGATGTCTATAATGTAGCACTTGAGTACTAGACCATATAGGGGTTAATCTACTTAACAATCTACATATGGAAACCTTTTTATCTTGTTGAAAATACAGTAAAGAAAAGGAGAATTAGCTATGATTGCACATATGTGAGCACTGATATGATAAAAGGCCTCCTTAACGAAATTTCGATTATAAGGTTAGGGCATGGAAATAAACTTTTCAAGGACAGTGAAGTTATTTCTTATCATTAGAAGCCTCCCCCCAAAAGCTCAAGGAAAAATATGGAAGCCTACTAGTAGGAATTTTAATACAAGATACTACAATGAACTAATGGGAATTGAGGAGGAAGGTGAAGTAAAAGAGAATAAGGATAATATTCAAGCAACTGATGGGACTAACCTAGATATCAATACTAATTAATCTAGTAAGGTGGTTGATATTACCCTAATTAATGTAAAAATTGAGGTTATTTTACAAAGCTCTAAAATTAAGCTAGTTATTCCCCCCAAAAGAGTTGAAGGATAACAATATAAATAAAGGTGACGAAACGCCAACTCTTAGCAGCCAAGGAAGCCTAATTGTAGCTAAAGGGCGTAAAGAGTAGTTCCAAACTGTGGAAAGAAGGAAATCACAAAGGAGTAGGGCTAAAAGATCCAAAGGTAAAAGAAAAATAACATGTCCATTTTAATACGGAATGTTAGAGGATTGAATTGCCCTAATAAGCTCTATACTTTAAAGAATTTTGTATGGAGGAAAAGGCTTCTAATAGTAGGATTACTAGAAACAAAAATAAAATAGGAAATTTGTAAAATTTGAAAGTTTTATGCCTCAATAATGAATGTTTTCTAACCATCCTTATTATGTTTATGGGAGAATCATAATCTACTACAATTCAAACAATGTTAAAGTGGATCTGTTGAGCTCTAATGATTAAGTAATACACCTAAAGGTATCATTTCTCTAGGAGAAAGCAATGAAGGAATATCTTATATAGTGGTCTTAAAGATGTCAATAGCAGAAGCAATAGACTTTGGTTAATTTGTGGTAATTTTAACTCAAATCTATATAAATTTAAAGCTAAAGGGAATTGTAACTTAAGAAATTTCTTTAAGGATTTCAAGGAATGTGTTGAGCAACTGGGAGTTACTAATCTAAAGTTTGAAGGGCATACATTCACCTGGACAAAAAAGCAAAGCTCTAATTGATTCATCAGGAATAAAATTGGATAGACCTCTTGTCAATTCTAGCTGGTTAAACCTATTTCTTGAGAGCATTGCTAGGTATAAGGCTCCCCTATTTTCTAATTGTACTCTAATCTTGGTGGAGGAAATACTTAAGAGGAAAATTAGAGGAAATACTTAAGAGGAAAATTAGACATTTCCTTTTTAGATTTAATAACTTTTTGACTAATGAGAATGGTTTTTTGGAAGCTTGAAAAAAGGGAGTTGACTGCTCTAATGTTGTCACTAAACAATTTTCATGTGTTCAGAAAGTAAAGGTTATTAGGAGAGAGCATAAATTGATGAATATGTTAAAAGTACTACTACCAAATTAGCTAAGGAATCTACTAAGAGCAGCTTACTACTGTGCAATCCCAGCTTGTAACTAATCCTAGTGATCCGTCTTTACTTATCCTCTATCCATTTCTCACATGTTCTTGTCAAGTGTGTAAAAAATATTATAAAGGACTTGGATGTTGGCATTGATGCACCCATGACTAGCTTCCTAAGTGTATTCTCTTTGTTAATATTGACATTCTTACATGCAAAAATAGTTTACTGAAAATGAAAATAGTGTTTAATAAAGTTGATCTCATAATTCTTCATCCTTATACTACGCAATAATTACTAGTGTTGTGGCTGCATCTCTATAGAATCATAGGAAATTACAATATTTGACTCCAATGATAAAGAGGAAGGTGCTAAGAATAATCTATATAAAACACTGACATGTAGAAACATTTTTTTGTACTATTTGTGACAATACAAAGTATATTGTGTTATGTTTAACATTATAAAGTGTAGGCAAATGTCTTGTGGCAAGTGTTGGTGTATTTTGGTCTGTAATATAAGGATACTCTTTTTGGGTCCATATTTTGTATCTTGTACATAAAAGAAAACTTCCAAGGTGACATAACAATTAAGATTAACACATTGTTTATTTTAATAAGAATTTTGTACTAGTTTTCCTTATTATATACATTGGTCTAAAGTGGAATTGTATATATTGGCCAGTATTTTGAGTATGAATTGTATTAGGAGTCAGCTAAGATTTGTATAGACTTATATAAGCAAATGATTTCCAATAACAACAACTCATATTTCCCGTTATATCCACCTTAGAAAGAAATTTTCTAATTTAAGAGTATGGGAAATGGTTTAATTAGAATTGGATAAACAAAAAGAAGTGGAAAAATAAAGTTAAAACATATGGCATGTAAGAAAAAAAGTTGTACACTTGCTGAAGCTAAAGCTAGATACTAGTGTAGTCCCAATTAGCAACTTAAACATAAGAAAGTTGCTTAACTACCAAAAGTGCAAATTAAAGACTAAGTACAAACTTTTAAAGAGAAAGACAATCCAAAAAAGGTTTAGTTGTGTACATAATAAAAAAGAGTTTCAGACCTAGTTCAATAGTATCTTTTTTATTTTTTTTCTTAGGCTAAAACAAGAGTCTTTATTTTTCACTTCATCTTCAACATCATATTTCTTTTTTCGGTGTTGGAGGAGATGTGTACAGCAATAGCTTGTGAGGCGCCAGGAGGTTTGGATATGAATTTGTTCTCACCTTAAGGATAACCCCTTAGTGGGAAGTGAGGAGGGAAACTAATGGGAACTTCAATATGAGCATGCAGATCCTCTAACTTCCTTTTCCCTACACAAAACATAAAGGGAAGAGGTCAAATGTTCCCTTAGTTAAACATATTCTCGTAGTAAAGAATTTTTTTTAATGTTTGTAATAAGAATTTCCTTGATTCTATTAAGGGTGGTAAATAGAGCCAACAAAGGATGGATGTTTTCATCCTTAAAAATTCTTATTGTTTCTTTCATCCTAAATTGAAAGCCTTTTATAAAAAATTCTATTATGTCTTTCATCATAAATTAAATATACAGAGAATGTAACTATGATGGGGTATTGAGTGTTTAAGAAAGAAAAAAATATTAGGAATCAATTATATGAAATCTGAAAATTAGTTCTTAAAGCACATGAAAAAATTAATCATAAATGGAATTTAATGCATTAATTAAATGAATGTTTAGAGTGGTGGGGGGAGTTACCTTTATCTTTTGGCTTCCTCAGTTGATTCAAAAGATGGTGATTTCCTCTCGCAATTGGATTTTTTCTTACACTATTCTCGTAAGTTCAGGAGTAATTAAATAAGCTTTTGGGATAGGATGGTGGATATCTTATTATAATTCCTTATATTAATTAATAGAGTGATCTTTTTGTACATTTATAGTAAATGCCCATAATAACCTATTCTAAATTTCTTTGTTATAAGGATCCAAAAAACACTAGTTTCCTTTTTAATCTCCTTGGGCTTCCATGCATAAGAAATGTGTATCTAATCTAATAACTTATTCTTCTCCTCATCATAAGTGGCTAACATTCAATAGGCTGAAAAAAGGTTTATCTAGGTTTTTTTTATACAAATTCTTACAAAATTTATCCTTTGTATTTTTGTGATCATAGAATCCATAGAGAGAGGCTTACCCACTGCACTAGCTATGTAGCCTAACCCCTTATTGCTCCATTACTTTGAAATGTTATTGTAAAATTTGACCTAAATTAGTGCATTTCAATTTCTACCAAGTTAAGGATGAAACCTTGCTACCATCTTTTTGTGAACATTGAGAGTCCATTAAAATGTCATAGTCCTAACTTAAGCACATAATCTAATCCTTTTTATAGTCACATTTGAACAGAAAAATGTTATTTTTAAAAATGAGAACTTTTTAGAGCTAAAACTTGTTACATATGGGATTTAGTTGTCTTTTGGACGTGAGTAAACACCACCTTCTTTCTTAGGAAAAATCCCATAAAGAAATATTTTGGTTTTATACACTTTTTTTGTAATTTCTAGTGATGATTTAACCAATATACTATCTTCATCTATAGATGATAGGAAATAAGTGAAAGAGTTTTTTCCTTTCTTTACAACATTGTTAATAAAGATAGCACTGGTTTTTTTATTTATGAATTTAACGCTTTAAAGGGAGTTTGCTTTGGATGCGATGAGATTGAAGAGGAAGAGAAAAGATCATGGACCCTAGAAGAAGAAGATTAGCTAGTCATAATGGACACGATCATGAGAGGAACACTAAATTTTGGTTGCAAGGTTAATAAAGATGAAGGATTGAGGGATGATTGGAATTAGGAAGGGGAGGGTTCAAGCCTTGAGTAGTTTTAAGGGTTATATAGGAACAAATTTAGGGGGTGTAGGGTTAAGGTCTTTGTGTCTCTAGTTTATGCAACTAAGGGATTGTAAGAAGTAGAAAATGAGTGTTTTGAACAGAAGGCAACTTTAAAGTCGAAGGAAGATAAAGGGAATAATTGAATTAAATCTATGGGCAGGAACATTTAAGGAATGAATGATGGTTAATTTATGGTAATTGAAAGTTTGAAGGTAGGAAGAGAAGATTGCTTAATAGAACAAACAAAAAGGACAAGAAGGAGAGGAGAAATATAATACATAGAAGAAATTGAATCTAGCTGAAGGAACCAAAAGGTTTAAGGAGGAATAATGTGTAACTAGAGTTTCTCTCTTTCTATTAGTTTCTAAGGATGAGTTTACGATTAGTTTTTTTTTTCAGTTTACCTTTCAATAGTTGTATATAAAGAAGCTAAGTGTATATGAGAGAGTCAGTTCAATAAAACTATATAAGTTTGTTCTCTTTCTCTCAATTTTGCTTCAAGATGAGCTCTACTATACTAATGATGATTTTAATTTATAACTTGTTCGATAATGTTATATTTCATATTATCCTTTGTTATAAATGTAAGGGAATCGCGATTCCCATAACGGGAAATCCCAGTGCGTTCATCACATGAACGCGTGCGGAAGAACAACAAAACTGTTCTGGAACCTTCCCTGAACCCAGAATCATGCATCGTCGACGGAGGAAGGAACAAAAATCAAACCATAA
>JANZXV010000210.1:12382040-12394223 GCA_027576455.1 Erythroxylum roigii
ATACATGAAATAAAATCAAATAAGATACAATTGAAGATAAAATCAAATCTATGAGATTACATGAAGATCATTTATCAGATAACGATACATTCAAATTTCATCAGTTAGACCTATTAAGAAGCCCAAATATAAGACTAGAGAAAAACAAGATAAGTATAAACTCATTAAATTGTGTATAATGATTCTCTCAAGTGATGGTGCGGTCGACTACCTCCATGCATGGGGATTTATGTAAAGTTGGATAGATAAATCGGGTATGTTTACTCATACACCTTCCCTTCTTCCTCTTCTGTTGCATTGTTTTCGGATCTTCTCTTCTTCCTCTTCTGTTGCATTGTTTTCGGATCTTCTCTTCTTCCTCTTCTGTTGCTTTCTCATTGGAAAACTAGACCTTGCCAGGGGCACTTTAGTCTTACCATAATATATTCTTTATCCCACCATCTCCCCTTTCCATTTTAAACCGTTACTTTTCAGCCTTTCATACTTGCGAAAGCTATTTGTTTCCTTTCCTAGCTTTGGTCCCTAAAAATGCGAACTTTAGTTGACATTGGTAGGGATGAACCTAGTATGGGCTACCTACATCCTTCCTAAACCCCAAAGAAGCCAAGCTCTACCTGACACCACCTGCAGCTTTTACCCCCTAGAAAAAGTTGGAAACAAGTAGTCAGGGATCACCAAGCATCGAGTCTCATCTTCAAACCTCACATGGAAACAAATGGTAAGCTCTTAGTTTGTTTGGAGATTGAAATACTAGAAGAGGGTGCACGTAGTTGGGAAGCTACCTTTGTTGGTTTCTTCTTTGATCAACAATCCCTTCCCAATCATCCATAAATGGGCTCACCGATTATGGCACCATAGAGGATTGGTAGATGTTTAGAGTTTAGGGTTTATAGGATGCTAGTTTTTCATACTTTTAACATTTTGACTCCATTTTTGGAAGATATACATGTGAAAAAATCCTAGACCAAACCCTAGAAGACTCAAGAGTATATAAAGAAGCTTAAAACACCACTTGAAGGTAGCATAATCATAATTAAAAAAGGAGATCAAAGAGGAAATTCTTAATAACAAGGTTACATAATTTCCAAATCAAGGCAAAAAAGAGAAGACTTCTAGATTCAATTATCTACTCTTTCCTTATTTCCTTATCGTTATTAGATGTTAATGATGATTAAACTAGGATATTTAGTTACATCTATGGATTGCTAAATTCCTTTATAGGAATTATTCTTGCATTATTTTTTAAACTCTACATTATTGATTTAATGAATATGCTTATGATGTTTATTGATTTATAATCAATTTGAATCAAGAGATTGGATTATTCACTTGTTTTATGTTGCACAACAAAAGTTGGTACCTCAATAGACTTATAAACATAAAATTAATGGACAATTGAAGAGATATCTTAATTATTTATTAGTTATCCATAAGATTGCTTCAAATCCAGTTTCATAGTTAGAAAGAGTTTTGATAGATTGAGAGATTACAATTTAATAAATATCTATTTTTATTGGGATTACTTAATTAGATCTCAAAAGAAAGTAATCATAATTTATTCAACATGTTGTTGACTTAATACTTGGATATACTCTTCTAAATCTTTTAGCCTATAGCTTAAATTTTATTGAGAATGCAGAGCTGAAGAGACAAACAGAGGATTTGTTGAAAAAAGGGTTTATTTAAGAAAGTATTTGTTCGTGTACGATTCTAGCATTGTTGACTCCTAAAAATGATGTAATTTAACAAATATGCATTCATTGTCAAGCAATAGATAAGATCATAATAAGGTATAGGTTTTCAATGCCTTATGTTGATAGGATGTTAGATATATTGGCTGGAGCTTCTATCTTTACTAAGATATATTTATGAAGTGGGTACCATCAAATTGGAATCAGATCTAAATGTGAATGGAAAACGACTTTCAATATTAAAGAAATGCACCTAGCACTTTTTATGAGATTGATGAATGAAGTACTTTGACCATTTATGGGTAGATTTTGGTAGTATACACAATAGGACTAACGAAGGCCGCCTATTACATCTATAACAAGTCTTGAAGATTTTGAGGCAAGAGAAATTTTATATCAACTTAAAGAAGTGTTCTTTCATGCATTCAATTTTTTATATTATGGTTTTATTATTTCCTACCATGGAGTAGAGAGGGATCCCGAGAAGATTAAGGTTATCCTTAATTGGCCAATTCCAAAGGATGTGGATGAGACCTGGAGTTTCCATAGTCTAGAAACATTTTATAGGTGATTTATTAGTAATTTTAACATCATAATAGCACCCATTATTGATTGTATGAAGAAAGAACAATTTACTTGGTCAAAGGCAGTAACTCGATCTTTTGAAGAAATTAAGAAAAAGATGATTGAATCTCTTGTTTTATAACATCCATATCTTTCTAAGGTATTTGAAGTTGATTGTGATGCATCCTATGTGGGAATCGAAGGCGTACTTAGCCAAAAGAGACACCAATTTGCTTATTTTAGTGAGAAGTTAAGTAAAAAAGAAATAATGATATTCAACCTATGATAAGGAATTTTATGTAGTAATACGTTCATTTATAATTGGCATCATTTTCTATTATAGAAGGAGATTATTCTATATTCGAAATCATGAATATCTTAAAAATTTCAAGTTACAAAAGAAAATAAACAAAAGGCTTGCTTATGAAGTGAATTTTTAAGCAATTTAACTTTATTATTTAATATCAAGCAATAGTTGAGAATAAGACAGTGCATGCATTAAGTAGAAAGAGTCATTAACACTTTGGTAGTAGTAGTTATAGGGTTTGGAAAACTAAAAAGAGAACATGTTTCGTATTAAGATTTTAGGCTAACCTATTTAAAAATTGTAGCTGGAAAGAGAGACCACACTTTTTTTATGATCCATAATGATTACTTTTCGAAAGGAAATAGTTTCTGTCTACCCAATATTTCTATAAGGAATGATATGATTTAGGAATTACATAGAGGAGGGGCAAAGGACATTTAAACCATAGTAATTGTTGAAGATCACTTTTATTAGTTGCCCTTAAAGAAGGACATGTTTAAGGTCATATGACAATGTCGAACATCTCAGTTAGCTAAAGAAAAGAAGCAAAATTACGAATTATGCACGCCACTGCCTGTTCCTTATGAACCATGATAAGTATGGATTTTATCTTGAGAATTCCTAAATCTGTGAGACATTATGATTCTATTTTTGTGATGGTGGATAGATTTTCAAATAAGATGGTTTCATTCTATGTTCCAAGCTTTATAATGTTGTCCATATTGCTAAACTATTCTTTAAAGAAGTTATACGTCTCCATGGGTTACCTTTAAACATTGTCTCTTATTGTGATGCAAAGTTTATGAGTTATTTTTAGAGAACTATATAGAAATTATTGAACATTATGCTTTAATTTTCTAGTTCTTTCCATCCCCAAATTGAAGGAAAAATAAAGGTGGTGAATAGAAGCTTGGGAGACTTGTTAACATGTTTGGTTGGAGACAACCTGGATAAGTAGGACCTAATTCTTCCTATGGTAGAATTTGCATATAATAGTTCTATAAATAGGTCAACTAGTAAGAGTCCTTTTAAGATAATTTTAAGAGTTTAATCAATAAAACTTATTGATCCTTTACCACATTCAACATGAGTTTTTGTTATATCTGAAAGTTGTGCACAACAAATGAGTAATATCTTTTAATAAGATATGAAGAAAGATAACAACCATTAACTTGAATTTTAAACAACATGCTAATCAACATCATCGATTGATGGAATTCAATAAAAGGGATATGATGATGGAAATGATTTGTCCAAAACATTTTTCAAAAGAAAAATATAAAAACCTTCATTCATGAAGTGTTGGATTTTATAAGATCCTTAAGAAGATAAGTGTTAGCGCTTTTATTTTGGAATTATTAAGTGATATAGAATTTAGTACAATTTTTAATGTTGCAGACTTAACTATATATCATGGACATGATGATGTGCAATCCCCTACCGCATATGTGAGAATTCCAATCATTACTCATCTTAAAGAAGAGATAAAAGATGCTCATGATGAACAAATAATAGTCACAAGAGTTAGTAGGTAATGACGATATCTTGTCAAATGAAAAAAAATAATTTTCGATAGCACTTGGATTTTAGAAACTAAATTTCAAAAGTTGAATCCAAACTTATATAAGCAGGATTTGTCACATTTTACATTAAAGATGACTTCGGACAAATCGAGGAGAATTTATAAAGAAAGACCTTAAATTTTATGAATAAAATAAATGAAGATAAATTAGTCAACTACATGCTTTAATTTGATGGGATAAAAAAGGAAAATTAAAGTGACAGCAAGAGAACTTACTTTATGCCAAGTTTTCCTTATTAGCTAAGAAATAACAATAAGTTAAATATATTGTCCTAGTTTGTTTAGGACAAACTTATTTAAGAAGAATTCTTATTAAAATATGACACAATTTCAACAACTCTAGCTATATCAAATATATCTTTCATACTTATCAAACCTGATAATTTTAGCTTAAATTTCTAACAATTAAACCCTAAAATGCTAAATATACTAAATTTGAAAATTTTAACATTCCAAACTGAAATCCATATCTAAAAATTGATATTCTAGCAGTTTTTTATCAGTCATATTTTCCAAAATTTGCAACTTTAACTACTAATCAGTATTTCTTCTGGCCCTACATCATTTTATTTGCTTGACTTATTATTATTATTTGTATGTTTCGTGGTCATCTTTTCACATTATGCAAATGCTAGAGCTAGTACGCCAGAGACTGGAGTTATCCATCGGGAAATTACTGTGTGCCTCAAGAAGTTACAAGAATAACAAGCAACGTTTAACGTTAAACTACCTTCGACGCACACAAAAAGTAATAAGAACATGGATAATCAATAGAGCAAGAAGATAAAAGAATTACAAGCATTCGTCTTTATGCATCAAAATCAATCTTCCCTTTCCCTTCGGTATCTTTTGCAGACAAACTATCACCGACCTTAAATGACGACCAAAAAAAATTAGAAAAGATGCTCTTAACCGCAGCAACCTGATTTTTGGGTAACTTGAGCAGCTCCACCTGCCGGGTCAGCTTGATTGATCTTAATAGTTGAAGGCTACACAACAAAATCGAGTATAAGAACCTGAAGAAGTTAAATACCTAATGAATTCTAATGAAATTTCGAAGCACAACCACCAAACCCAATCACCTACTCCTCACCCAAAATGAAACAAACCTTGTCATATGCTTTCTTTTGCTTCCATGTAGAGCGTGTAATATTTAGGGGAAGGATAGTACCAAAATAGTGCATGTGTAGGGGAAGCATTTAAGTACCTCTGCCCTCGAATCTGTGTCTGCCAGTCTTTGCTTTATGTCCCTCGCTACTGAAAAGAAAACTTGTTCCACATTTAGGTTCGTTTTGGCGCTCTGCAAAACAATCTTTGTTATAAATGCCAATACAGGCTCGGCCAAGCTCAAAATCTGCAAGTGTTGTTACTCACTGTCTCAAAGAATTTGATCCCATACTCATCAGCAAGTGCTTGACCCTTGGATGTGGGCACTGCCTGAACATATTAGAAAATATAGGTTTTTAAATATAAAAGCTTTTGGGGAGAAGAAGCTTCAAGCTAAAAAGATATACATTACATTGTTGTATCTCTTATTTAGGATTTTGAAATCAAATTATCCTATGACCTATGGAAAACAAACTATGCTGACCTAAGACAACCTTAGCTATACAAGCTTCAATTATGAGGAGGAAAAATATAAGAAGCAAATTTAAGTGGCAGTTTAAGCAATATATGCGTGAAATGGCGCAGCATACCCTTTTACTTTCATCCATGTCAGCCTTGTTTCCCACTAATATCTTGTTGACATTATCCGAAGCATGTTGTTCAATGTTACGGATCCAATTCCTAATATCTGAAGGTAATGAAAAGCCATGTTCATCAGAAAACAAGAACAAACCAAGAGGTGGAGGTATAAGCAAAGTTTCATATCAGCACATAGAAAAAAAAAAGTGAACGAAAATGCAAAATGTTTTCACAATTGAAATTTGAAAGGTATCTAAACTTTGATCTGTTAGGTCAATATGAATACTTACTGTTGAAAGATGACTCATCAGTAACATCATAGACCAGCAAAATACCCATCGCTCCACGATAGTAAGCTGTAAAGGAGGCTACATGAGGAGTGAAATAACTGGAACAAAAATTTAAAGGAACTATGACGAATAAAAATCAGAAATGAGCCACGAACAGATTTACTAAACAGACTATCAAAGCATTGAAGATCAGAATGAACTACAGGAATCATTTGGAAAATAATTCCCTTCATGATGAATAAGTAAGAATTTAGCAATGAGAATGGCCAAGAAATTAATAGACCAGCTTTTGTGACTATTTCTTTCACAAAAAAGGGCGAAGTGGGTGCATATTTCTTGGTGGGCATCATGCAGAGCATCTTAGTACGAACAAATTCCTCTCTTGTTCTATATGATTGAAAGCAAAGAACAGAAAGCAAACCAGTAGTGATAGTTCGGAAGCGCTCTTGACCAGCTGTATCCCAAATTTGAAGCTTAATTCTTTTTCCATCAAGATCAATGGTTCTTATCTTAAAATCAATGCTGCACGCAACCAAACAGAAGAGCAATAAATCTTAGAATGTCTACGAAGACTCAAGATTGGAACAAATCGGGCGAATATATAGTAAAGAGCACGCACCCAATAGTGGTGATGAAACTAGTAGTAAAGGAACCATCCGAAAAGCGTAACAGAAGGCAACTCTTGCCCACACCTTAGAACAAGAAACCAGGGAATACCATTATCCAAATGCACAAAAAAAGAAAACCCCATGGAGATCCAATGATGTACCCACATGGTCATTTTTCTCAAACATGTAATTTGCCTAAACATTTCGCTACATCAAGGACTTGTATAATCAGGTGGCAAACTGTTATAATGAGATCCTTATTCCTAAAAAAAAAAAACTAGAAGCGATCAAGTATGTATTCATTACCACTATCGCCAATGAGGAGAAGCTTTATGAGGTAGTCGTAGTCAGCCCTTGCTCTTGCCGGTGGAGCAGCCATAGCCAACCACAAAAATACAATGAGACGACGAATAACCACCGGCTCTCTACAGGAACCCAAACAACAAAATCAATTGAATCCACCACAAATGATCAAGGGCAGCATAGATATTGAGTGATACCAACCAGAGCAAAGAAATTGATTGAGAGTGGAAATAGAGATCAGAAGTGAAAAGGCATTGGAGGAAAGGTAATGAAATGTAAAAGGAGAGATAGAATAGTAATAATAGAGGCAGATGAGCAGTTAAAGGTCCGACTCCGGTGGATTTTGCTAGTGTGCCCGCACTTTCAGTTTCACTCCACCACCCTTGCCCTATTCCTTCCCATCCTATTTTGGTTATTTCTTACCACCTTAGGTTTGATAAACTACCTTCTTATTTTCTAAATCTATCAAATACTATCCCTATAGTTTAGTTAATATATCTTCTACCCTCGCTTTATTGTTAATAACGTATTTATACACGTAAGAAGAGCTTCATTTGATGATAATATATTAACTAATCTAAAACACAAGCCGCATATTTAATAGCTAAAATACTAATAAAACAATTAATATAAAATGTTCATAAATCCTCTTCTTTTCAAATTGAGGAGAAGTAATCAATCTCCTACTTCTGCCACTACCTATCTTCCCCTTCTGATGATCAAATCTTCAAAGGAGTAATAAAGTTGTCATCTAAAGAAAAAATAGGTAAACATACTACTTGACACCCTAGACCAGAGATTGTTAGTGGCTCCGTTAAACCCAACCCAAAATTTAGAGTTACAGCCCAATTCAAGTTACTTAAAAACTCATTTCGTTCACAAGTATTTCCTTATTTTTTATTGTTAAAGGGACTACAATGAAGACAATTACAAAAAGTGTCTCAGGACCAACATCCCAGACAGATCCTCTAGAAGGATAAGGTAGCACCTTATGGGTGGAGTAGATAAAAAATGAACGCCGATATCAAAATGCGTTGCATAAGCCGTGAGCCAGTTGGCGCATCTGTTGCCCTCTCGGTAGACATGCTGATGAGTAACAGTCCAATTGCGAGCAAACAGCTCGTAAATTCCTATGATGATGGGGTTGAGTGCTCGGGAACGAATGTCTGCTGAGGAAAGGAGCTCAAGCACCACCATAGAATCGACTTCAAGCTCTATCCGCCAATAGCCCCGATCCCAAGCAAGAGTAAGGCCTGAATAAACTCCCCAGAGCTCTGCAGTCAAGGCTGAGCACCATCCGAGATTGTGCCTGAAACCTCCAACCCACTGTCCCGCACTATCTCGTAGCAGTCCACCGGCGAAGGTAGAGGACTTGGAAGGATTACAGGCTCCATCAATGTTTAACTTGACCCACCCAGGAGGAGGTGAGATCCAACCGATGCGTCGATTTGGGCAAGTCCGAGCTGCATTAGAAGGATGATGGGTCTCCACGGCGGCCTGGTATACCTGACTTGCATAAGATAACACAGACGAAGAGGGAGAGTTAGGCCATTGAAATTGTTCCTCAAAGAGGGACGAATTTTGCCATTTCCATAAGAACCAACAAGTAATGCCAAAAATGAGCGACCAAGCATTCCCAAGGACAGGCCGGTGGTTTTGGAGATTAGTCGTGAGCCAAACCGGGGTGGACATGGTGAAAAAGTCAGGGTAAAGGAGTTGAGGCTGGAAGGCTTGCCAAACTATCCAGGCTCGGCCATAGTCTCTCATGACATGTAACGAGGATTCAAGAAACTGACAATGGGGACATTTTTCGTCCGGAGCGAGGTGCTTACGAACCCGTTGTTGATTTGTAAGTAAACGATCGTGGGCAAAGAGCCATAAGAAAGAACGAATGCGTTGAGGGTCGTCCCACTTCCAGATGACCTCCCAAAGGGCAGGGGAGGAATTGTCGTCATGACCCATTATTATGGAATACGTAGAACTAACCGTGAATAGGCCAGTGGAAGATAAACCCCATATCAACTTATCCGGAACGAGGAAGGTGTTAGGGGGAAACACTCTAGCTATAGCCCGACCAATGGACGCAGGGAGGTAGTGTTGAAATGCATCCCGATCCCAGGTCCCATTGCTAGACACGAAGTGTTGCACTGTACTATCGTGAGTACTAATCAGGAGAGGGTCCGTGACTTGGGATATAAGTGGCCCTATGCCCGGGATGCAAGGGTCCTTCCAGAAATAAGTGTTGGCACCATCTCCGATCTGCCATTGCATACCTTTCATAACTAGGTGCAACGTTGCCTTGATGCTCCGCCAAATCATGGAACCCCCTGTTGTGCCCAACGAGGCGGGAAGGTGGGTGGCATCGAAGTGATACTTGACTCGAAGAACCTGGACCCAAAGGGCTTGCGGTTTGGAAATTAGGGTCCACCCCAGTTTCACTAAATAAGCATTGTTAGTCTCCCGAATTTTCCGGATGCCAAGTCCCCCCATGCTTTTCGGTTGACAAACATCCTCCCAAGAGACCAAATGTATCCTCTACTGATCGGGAGACGAGCCCCATAGGAATTGACGAATCAGTTTCTCCAACTCGTCGCAGAGTCGGCGAGGGAGACGGACAGTCTGCATTGTATAGCTGGGAAGAGCCGCAATTACGGATTGGGCCAGGGTGATGCGGCCCCCAAAAGACAACAAGTTGGTTGTCCAGCCAGATAAGCGCTGATGTACATTGTCCAAGATGTACTGGTAAGTTCCATTACGGACTCGGTCATGCAGAAGCGGAACGCCAAGATAGTGGCCAAGATCTGTCGTCAGTTGGAATCCTAAAGAACGAATTAAGGCTCGCGTGGGAGAGGGAGGAGTATTTTTGGAGAAGTAGCCCCGGGATTTATCGTGATTAACACTTTGGCCAGAAGCAGCACAAAAGGTGTCGAGAGTTTCTCGAATAATAGAGACTTGAGCAGGAGAGGCTTCAGAGAACAAGATGAGGTCATCCGCAAAAAATAAATGGGAGAGGGGCGGACCAGTACGGCCTAACCTCACTGGTTGCCAACGGCCTTGTGTCACTACGTGGGTAATGGAATGCCTTAGGCGTTCCATACAAAGGACAAAAATGTACGGGGACCTGGGATTGGAACGCATTTCAACACTACCTCCCTGCATCCATTGGTCGGGCTATAGCTAGAGTGTTTCCCCCTAAAGCCTTCCTCGGTCCGGATAAGTTGATATGGGGTTTATCTGCCACTGGCCTATTCATGGTTAGTTCTGCGTATTCTATGATAATGGGTCATGACGACAATTCCTCCCTTGCTTTTTGGGAGGTCATCTGGAAGTGGGACGACCGTCAACGCATTCGTTCTTTCTTATGGCTCTTTGCTCATGATCGTCTACTTACAAATCAACAACGGGTTTGTAAGCATCTCGCGCCGGACAAAAAATGTCCCCATTGTCAATTTCTTGAATCCTCGTTACATGTCATGAGAGACTATGGCCAAGCCCGGCTAGTTTGGCAAGCCTTCTAGCCTCAACTCCTTTCCCCTAACGTTTTCACCATGTCCACCCTGGTTTGGCTCACGACTAATCTCCAAAACCACCAGCCTGTCCTTGGGCATGCTTGGTCGCTCATTTTTGGCATTAGTTGTTGGTTCGTATGGAAATGGCGAAATTCATCCCTCTTTGAGGAACAATTTCAATGGCCTAACTCTCCCTCTCCGTCTGTGTTGTCTTATGCAGGTTAGGTATACCAAGCCGCCGTGGAGACCCAACAACCTTCCACTGCAGCTCGGACTCGCCCAGATCGACGTATCGGTTAGATCTCACCTCCTCCTGGATGGGTCAAGTTAAACATTGATGGTGCCTGTAATCCTTCCGAGTCCTCTACCTCCGCCGGTGGACTGTTATGGGATAGTGCGGGACAATGGGTTGGAGGTTTCACGCACAACCTCGGATGGTGCTCAGTCTTGACCGTAGAGCTCTGGGGAGTCTATTCAGGCCTTACTCTTGCTTGGGATCGGGGCTATCGGCGGATAGAGCTTGAAGTCGATTCTATGGTGGTGCTCGAGCTCCTTTCCTCAGCAGACATTCGTTCCTGGGCACTCAACTCCATTGTCATGGGAATTCACGAGTTGTTTGCTCGTAATTGGACTGTTACTCATCGGCATGTCTATCGAGAGGGCAACAGATGCGCCGACTGGCTTGCGGCTTATGCAGCGCATTTTGATATCGGCGTTCATTATTTATCTACTACACCCATAAGGTGCCACCTTATCCTTCTAGAGGATCTGTCTGAAACGTTGGTCCCAATACACCTTTTGTAATTGTCTTCGTTGTAGTCCCTTTAACAAAAAAAAAATTCCTTTCATCCTATGTGTACATAAATTCAGCCCAAGGTTTTTTTTTTGACATTAATTCAGCCCAAGTTTGAAGGTAAACTGAGCCAAGTCATTCCTTTAGCTGTCATTTTCGAATCTGAATCTTGGATTACTTTATTTTCAGTTATGTTTTTGTTAAATCAATAACCTTAAAGTATTTTGGGTTCATAACAGTATGTTTTGCAACTAAAATGCTAATTAAATTCAATAATGGTTAAAATTATATACAAAAGTTTTTGGTCTGTGGATTTTATGGTACACTATTATCCTTTTCTAATTACGGGTACCGTTGTGTGACGGAGATTTAAAATTTTTCATTTTAAAGATATTTTTTTCTTACGGGATATTTTAGGAGAATCCCAATTATAAAAAGGTACCTTTAAGTTATCTACACTCAGACTAATCTCCGCTTGAGCGGGGTAGGTCTTTTGTAGGAGTTAAAGTTCTGGCCTCAAGTTTTAAACGATTGCATACATGAAGATGGTTCGAACCCACGAAAAAAAACCCCTATCAACTTACTTGCGCCTGGGGTTTTTTTAAAGATACTATTTAGTAACCGTGAATGTTAAATTTCTCAGGAGGTGGTTGGTTTGTATGGGAGAATGGTAATAGGAATGAGAATGAATACAGTGAAGAATGAGAATGGATATTATCATTATAATTATGATGGTTGGTTAAGAGGAAGGAATGATTACCATTACTATTGATAGTGGTTGGTTTGTAAAAAATAATGTAATTAATTAATTACAATATATTTATTAATTAAATATTATAATTAATTAATT
>JANZXV010000210.1:12400235-12413804 GCA_027576455.1 Erythroxylum roigii
CACTTTTAAAAAAGCTGTTTTTTAAATTGACAGCCAAACAGTCAACTGGCTTTTAAAAAAAGCTCTTCTCAAAAAAGCTCTACTGACAAAAGCTCTACCAAACGGGCCCTAAATTAGTTTTAATAATAAAGTCCAAACTGAAATTATAAATCAATTAGCGTGAATAAATCAATAACTCAAAACCTTAGAGCAAAAATCAACTATGCCGCCGCAGATTAACCCCAAAGTGCTCCTATTATTATTATTAATTATTGTTATTATTATTAATAATTATTGTTATAAAGTTTCTTTTTATTACTATTCTTTTTTATTATTAATTATTATTATAAGTTTTGTAATAACAATAATAGTAATAATAATTAATTATTGTTATTGCTGTTATTATTAATAATTATTATAAATTTTGTGCTTATTATTATTATACCAAATTTATTTTCTTATCATTGATATAATTAAAAATTTATAAATATATTTCAAATAAATATTGATACAATTATAAAATAATCAATAAATTATATCTTTCCAATTATATTATACTACAGGGATATTTTTGTCATTAATGCTGTTTTTTTTTGTTCTTTTTATTGCAACTAAACACTTTTTATCCTTAAGACGGAAACAATTTTTTCTGTTTTATCTATCGCAACCAAAAATTTTACTATTTCTGTTTTTTATGTTATTTTGTTTCTAAATTTTTGTCTTATTATGTCCGTACAAGTTAAAAACAGCGATCAAAACCAGCGTAAATCTCGCAAAGGGAGGCTCAGGCTCCCGCTCATCCGTCATTTCTGACAAAAGATTATTAAAAAATCTCAGGCCCCGTGTGGCGTCATCTATTCGTAGTTTGAAGCCACGTTACCAATCCGTGTCCTGTAAGCTCTGGAGACTTGAAGTGGCGGATAGCCAAACTCATCAATCTTAGTCAAACCAGACAAATAAATATCTTAGTCGCTCAATTCATTTTCCACCGTAGATTGGCCTTTTCTTTAAAATCTAATTGTACCGTCCGATTTACCAATAAAACTTCATCTTCAATTACCTATATAAACAAACAGCTTTACTTTGTTTTATGTTAAATACAAAATATCGTTCAATCGAACTCCCATACTTTCTCGCTCTAAAATATGGCACCAAAGGGGGCAGAGAAGAAACCAGCTGAGAAGAAGCCGGCGGAGGAGAAGAAGACAGTAGCAGAGAAAGGTCCGGCAGAGAAGAAGCCAAAGGCTGGCAAGAAGTTGCCCAAGGAAGGTGGAGCAGCTGCAGTAGACAAGAAAAAAAAGAGAATGAAGAAGGGCACGGAGACGTACAAGATATACATTTTCAAGGTGTTGAAGCAGGTCCACCCTGACATCGGAATCTCAAGCAAGGCTATGGGGATTATGAACTCATTTATCAACGATATATTTGAGAAGCTTGCACAGGAGTCTTCGAGGTTGGCAAGGTACAACAAGAAGCCGACTATTACATCAAGGGAAATCCAGACAGCTGTGAGGTTGGTGTTGCCTGGAGAGTTGGCTAAGCACGCCGTTTCTGAGGGGACTAAGGCGGTTACCAAGTTTACCAGCTCTTGAAATGTTGGGGTTGTGGTTGTGGGCTAGGTTTTACTTATGTTGGGTAGCGTTAATAGATGATGGTAATTTGAACTTTTTTATTAAAAAGTTGTATGTAAGTGAATGATCATGATATGAAATATTCATCAGAAAACCCAATCGAATTGTGTTTTGATTTCTTAAGACAGATTTTGGAGTTATGGGTTGATGGAATCAAGAAATCATGTCTTGGAAGTTGTGGGGATTTTGAGAACTAGCATATCTGTTATTAATTAGTTCTAAGGTCTTAAAAAAAAAGAAGATAATATGAAAAAGAAGAATAAGAGCTTCTGTTATGCATCGGCGTCCATGGCAGAAAACAAAATTTTAATAAATCTCGAATTTAATTAATTGTTTTTTCTATAATTGAAATTGTTTTATAATTTATTCAAAATACTGTAATGAATGGACAAAAAAAAGAAAAGGTCCGCCGTTAAAAGTAATAAAGGTATGGAGGTTAAACTTCTGCTAATAAAAGTGGGATTTGCGACTCACTGCTCCGCCGAGAAAGCCGAAGAAGAAGATGGCAAAAGTACTGGGCGGCTTCACCCTCTTTGTTAGCAGTACTCTCTCTCTCTCTAACACGCACACTCTACTATTTCCCTGGTTCGTTCTTTCTGTTTCGTGAGAATATATTTTTTTTTAAAATCCTTTTGTAGGATTATCCAATTACTCCACAGATCAAAGTCTTAAGAAGTTATTTTCACCTTTTGGTGCTGTTAAAGAAGGTGAGCTACTATTTATTTATTTGTTATTAGTAGCAGTTCAGTGTGAGCTTGTTTCCGGACCAAGTTATGATTGTGTTTGCAGCTAGGTTAATTCGAGACTCGGTTACTAAAAAGCCTAAAGGCTTCGGCTTCGTCACTTTTGAGTCGGAAATTGAGGCACAACAGGCTGTCAAGGGCATGAATTGCAGGGTAGTTATCAATATCCAACACTAAACGCTATTTTCACTCTTCTTCGTTGTTAGTGTATTGGGATTTCTTGAAGCATTCATTTTCGGTTTGATTTTCTTGGGATTAATCATTCATGTTTTGTCATTGAAACACGGTGTAGAGATGTTTTTTTTTTTGGTCTGAAATCAGAGAAATTTCTTAGGCTTGAATTCCCTGAGCTTCTTGTCCGATGTTTGGTTAAGTGTGTGTAATGAGATGCAACGGAACTTGGGGTATAATGGAACAGAGAGCAAGAGCCTAACGTAATGAGCATTACATACCATGGCCTAAGGGGTATTACATAGGTCAAGTCAAATACGGAAGGTAATGCATATTCCTTTATTACATTACAACATCTATATACAGCCAAACAGTAGTGGATGAGACCAAGCACGATTCATTGTACTATATCAAACACAATCCAAGATGACGTTTAGTAGGATGTGAACTAAAGAAATGGAATTGAGGATGAAGGTGATTGCTTGACTAAAAGGCATGACTTTAAAAATGACTAAAAGGCATGACTTTAAAAATAATGTAAGTACAAATTCTTCCGCATAAATATCTATCAAGCTGTCCAACTATTGTAAGCTTTCTTAGTTTCTTGTTTCTTACATTTGAATCTAGAACATAGTATTTCCCTTGTCCTACGGAATCCTAGTCTTTCTCTCTTATCAAAGGCGGAACTTTAATTCTCCACTGAAGGCCCTAGATAACTTTTTCTTGCAATCATGTTAGAATTTATGTTAAGGGTGAATAGTTGGCTATAAGGGAAACAAATTATAAGACATTGTGTTTGTATGAATCTTTTAGTTCTGTGATTTAGCTTATCATGGTTATTTGAGGTCAGACTACGTAAAATATAGATGATGGTCAGGGGTATTGATGTTTGCTATCAGTTCTTGTTGACAAGCAAATTAATTATTGCATAGTTGTGATTCAATATCTTTATTGAATTAGAGGGCAAAGCGACATTACAGTTTGAATAAAGAATGAGAGAAACAGTTGACTATGTATTTATTTGCTGCCACTCTCTCATAGCTGATGATCCCTAATTTGTGACCAACTACTTCACAAAATTTTGTATTTATTTGCTGCCACTCTCTCATAGCTGATGATCCGTAATTTGTGACCAACTACTTCACAAAATTTACTATCTTTAACATTGGCTGAGAGACAGATTATATTGTCTTTTACGTTGTTTTGTTCATTCGGAAAAATGTAGCAACTTTCCCTTGTGTTTTCCATTTCACTGAACAAAAGTAACAATTCTCTGTAATCTGGCCTTATTTGAAAAAAAAAAAATCTTTCAGGGTTGTATTTTTATCTTTACTTGTAAGCTTTAATCTTAACCTGCTTACCAGACAAAAGTTTGCTGGTCAGTGTAGCAAGGATTTATGTTGAGCACTAGATAGCTGTATCAGTTAGGTCCACTACTTTTTGTCTGCAACTATCCAAATTGAACTTTCTTTGTTTTCGGATTGTTCCCCTCGTTTCTTGCTGGGATTGGAAATCTTGAATTTTATATATCCATATCGTTGAGTCCCTCCAGTACAATTGGAATCTTTTCACGAAATATATTTTCTTGCCTTAGAAAACCAACTCTAGCAAGAATTCATTTTTATGAATTAATTGTAGGTAGCTGGATAAGTAAACAGATACTTTTTGTACTTGACTCTTGGATATTGCTGAGTCAAGACCTTTTTGTTGATTTGAATGAGTTTTATTCTTGTTTTTTAAATTTACTATTCTGGACTGATATATAAAAATGTGGCATGTTCTAGGATTTACTATATTCTCATCTCAAAGTGAATAATTCTTTGAAACAAGTTGCTTTTGTCTCTTAGCAGCGTGGCTTATAGGACATGAATTTTGTTCCAGTTCCATTTCCTGATTGTTACATCAACTTCTTATGAATCTCATGCTCTTCCTAGAGTTTTTGTCTATCTTGCTTGTCATGTGATTTTTTTTTCCTTATCAAACTTCAAACTGTCATGTTATAGAAAGAAACTAAAAGATAGGGAAGTCCAGCGTATGCCTTTTATGCCCTGTAAACTTCGAATGATAAGAGCAACTCTGAGTTTTTATCATTAGTTTTCATTTGGTCTTCTCTTCCTCAAGCAGACAATATTTTGAGATATGAACATCAGGCCATTCATGCTATGGTGGATTCAGAATATTTGTGTAAAGTAATTCATCTATTTATCGGCCCCCACTCTTTCTATCTTGCTTCAAAGGAAGGTTTATGGCTATTGCACAGATAGTTGATGGGAGGCTAATTTTTGTTGAAGTTGCAAAAACTGCAGCCCGTGGAAACGATGCAAGCTCTTGAAGCATATCTTTTGAAGGGACCTGCTTTTGGCAGATGTTACATTTGAGTGAAGGTCATCTTACGGACAGCATAACCTTTCTGAGGGCCAGCATTTGTACTGTTGGGCTGAGACTTTAAAAGCAATGGTCTTATTTGCGTGTAAGTTATTAAGTAAACACTAATGATATTCTAACGAAGACACAGGATCCAGTGCAATACTAGTGTGAACAAATTAATCCAGTGCAATACTAGAATTCATTACCATGAAGTATTAGTTTCATTGAAAAATGGGAATACCATCTCTGAGTAGAAATAATACCAAATATCAATGTGAAGGAATGCAGATTGGTACAAACTTGTGCAAAACATTGTCTTTAAAGGTTTTGTTGAATACAGTTAACAACAATATCGTGTGGCTAATCTTGTTCTTGTTAGAAATTTTGAGTGGACAATATACAGGACATGGTTTGATACACAATTGTGCTTTAAATTTTGCCTATCTAAAGCTTCGTTGAACATGGTTAACTAAGTATACATATTTGTACATGAATATACATTAAACTGTCTCCATTAAAGGTTTTTATTTAACGTAATAACTATATAAACAATTGGGTAGCTGTGTTCTTGTTTCAACTTTTGAAGTGACAATGAAAGGATATGGATTACTACAGGATCGTGTTCAAAATCGTATAGTATTAAGATTTTTCTTGGACACTGTAACTTCATTTCTATGTACAAAACCATGTTTATAACTTGTACACGATTAAGTACAAAATAATATGGTGACTCGTGTTCATACTACAGGATCGTGTTCAAAATCGTATAGAATTAAGATTGAAATTCATTTCTATGTACAAAACCATGTTTATAACTTGCACACGATTAAGTACGAAGTAATATGGTGACCCGTGTTCGTGTTCATGGGGTAGAAATTTTGAAAGAGAAATATCAATTAATCGTAAAAAAATGTCAGTATGCTTGTTCCCTTACACTATCACCACAAATTTTTTATAGAAGTTTGAATTGAATGTCCACTTTCAACGTGTAATACAAGTTTGAAAACTTTGTGTGTGTGTTATATATTAGCTATTATTTTTGAGCTATCTAGCAAGGAAACATAGAAGAGTCTTAAGCAAAACTTTTGAACAACATTTTTCGTATAAAGCGACAATATCTGTCATTTTTTGGTATCAAATAAGTAATTTTAGAGCTATATATAAACAATTTCATTGCCATGTATAGGATCAAACAACCATTTCCTACCTAAAGTATTGTGTTTAGAGTAAGATGCATTGTTAAGTTTTTTTTAGAGTTGCATGAAAATGTTTAAGAGATTTTAAAGTGGTAATTTTGTTGTGAGAAATGGAAAGCAGAGGTTTGGATGATTTTGTTGTAAACTATATGTTAAATATATAACATAGTTTTTTCATTAAACAGGTATTGAACTTCTATGGTATTTATTTACAGAGAAAGTTGGCATAACAAGGAGAGAAGAAGAGTTTGAAAAGAAGAATAATATCATCCATGTTCAACTACTAATTCACTTCAGCACACATCTATTTAGTACGTACTATATTGTTATATGTACTTGTTGTTGAGCAAGTTTTATAGATAATAAAACTCTCAATACATTGCAAGTGTATAGATCGTATCTTGTAGTATAAGAAGATATCGTTCCCACAAGGATTATGCAAGAGTTAAGAATTTGAACCTAACTTTGTTTAAGGTATTCAAAAATTTATTTGAATAAAAGTAAACAAAATAAATTAAAACAATTAATAAACGAAACAATTAATCAAATAACAAGTGAGCTACAAAAAAAGTTAAGGTTTTGATCAAGATTGAGTATTTAGGAACAATTTTTTCCTTATCATGTTTCCTTTATCTTGTTGATTCAACTTATGTGTTTGATCCTAGATTTCTTAAGGTATTGATTACTTTTTCTCAATATCTAATCAATTAATCCTAATTGAATTCGAAAATTTCAAATTTCCAATATCTCGATTCACAAAACTTTTCCTAACTTATTCAATTAGATTTGAAGCTATATATTGGATAATTTTTCTCAAACAAGATCTCTCATCAAATGATTGTTAATTTGATAATTATGGCTGATTGAACCTAAGTTTTCTATATTATTTGGTGACAATTTCATGGTTTTTTAAATACTTTTTGGCTCTTATTATCGGAATTGTGCTTAATTTAGCTCATGAGTGCTTGTTTTGAATTAATGTGGTTTGAAGGTAAAATTGTCATAAATAATTAGTAATTACACTCAATTGATGTTTTAGGACAATTGATACTGCAAACTATTATTTTTCATTGTAGGACATTCAAGAAATAGAGCCAAGAGTGGAAAACAAGAAATTCAAAGACACAAGTGAACAAGGCAACAGGCTTTTTCAGATCTTCGCCGTGGCGAAATCACAAAAATACTCCAACAAAACCTTTCGGGAAAAGTTCACCGTATTGAACTCATCCTTTCGCCGTGGCAAACCTTTGAAAACCCGAACCGTTTTCGAAAGTTTTCCCCACTGTGCAAACCCGACCCGACAACCCGTTTTGAAAAGAAACCTATTTTGGGATAAGTTGGAGAGAGCCGACATATATATTGATGGATATTCCATCATAATCCGACGACCTATCAACGTTTTCTCTCATCTCTCATCTCTCTCTCATTTTTCCTACATTTTCATTGTCGACTTCCACCATGGATAGCTTGGATTCTTTCCTAGTTGTGAGGCTTCCGGTTGTAATGCGTGGCTAGGCATTTTCCTTCCTCTTGAAGATGTAGCAATGGCTGGAGTTCCATGAACTTAAGAGGGGAGTAGTTAATCCATGTTCAGCTATGAGTTTATAAATTTCTAGGTTTAGGATTTGTAATTTGTAGTTGAACATACTTGATTATAGTTTAATCAAGTGTTGGATATTCAATGTGCGGTTTGGACCCTATATTGTAATCCTTGGATTATTTTTGATTTGACCTCTAAGGGTACGAACAAAGGTCCGAATCAATGGGTTTGTTAAACGACCAACTCTGGTTGTATAATCTAACACTTTTGACTCACTCTCTTGATTAGTTGTGAAGTTTAAGCATGAAGAATTATCACAAACACCTAAGTATGTATTAAAATCAACAATAATCAAAGTCACCAAATAATTCCAGAATAAATCCTATTATAAAATTTAGAACCCCATAGACATGTTTAACATCTTAGAATTCAAGGATAATGAAAGAAACAAGGGAAAAAGAATAAAAACTCTATTTACTCCTTGATCTAGAAAGCTGGAATTCTTTGATGTTCTTCTTGATCTCCCACTTTGATTCACTTTTAATTGTGGATGTTGCTATTTTTTGCTGTATTTCACATTTTTATATGGTGCCTTAGGGTCTTGGCGTTATGTCTAGGGTTTTCCAACTTTGTTTGGTTCCAAAAATAGCCCCGATAAAATAGATGAAAAATTTTGAGCCTGGAAATGCTCTGTCATGTTTATGACATAAGAGTCACGATCGTGCTCCTAGTGTTTTCCTCTCTATCACAATCGTGCTCTTTAAGGCATGATCGTGCTCCATGTTTCATCCTCTCTGTCCATGTTTCAGCCTCTCTGTCATAATCATGCCCCTTGAGGCATGATCGTGACAGAAGCCAGGCAGCCGCACACTTGTCATAATTGTGCTCCTCATGCATGATCGTGACACCTTTCATACAACTTCCATCTTACTTATTCCTCAATTACCTAATTTCCAACACTCATAAACACATCAAACACTTTAAGATTGAATTCATGCTCTAAACCACAAAAACATTTAGAATATAAAAATATCACTTACAATAACACAATTCTAAGCCTATATATACAATAATCATCTAATAAACACCTAAAAACAAACAAAAACACTTCGGAAAACATAGTATTTACTATACCTATTAACATCCCTGCATTTAAACTTTTGCTTGTCCTCAAGCAAAAACAAAAATACTAACACAAAAAACATATAAGCATACATTCATGCAATATGCAATAATGATACAATGGCATTGAATCTTATGGAATCAATTTAACTACAAACATCAGTCATTCAAATTATGACAACATACTAACTTATTCCTTTCATGTTTATGTTCTTGAATTAAACATACACATCAATCAAAATATTAATACCCTATTCATATACCTATGGCACTTGTAAACATGCATTTGTAATTAGTGATCAATCAAAAGGGCAACTATCACTAAGTATCATTTTATGAAAAAATTTGCTATTTTCAAAGATCAATAGGTTTTACTTATTGAAACACCATTTTTAATTTTCCTTTAACGTTAACTTAGCCTTTTGATGTGAAGGCAAACATTTGTTGTGAATATCCCCTTGTTACTCAACTAAGTCACATTTTTTTTATTTATCTTGGTCGTAATGTCATTATATTCTTTTAACATGAAGACAAACATTTTGTCGTGAATGCTCCCAATTACTCAGCTATGTCACATTCTCAACTGGCTACCAATTATATTTTTAACCGAATATTTGTTTCAAAAGGCCCAGTGGAATAGCAATTTATTTAACAAACAATTTTTTCTTTTTTTTCACAATTTCTTAGCCTACCTCATTTATTTTTAATCTATAATTTCATTCTTGTGAAAGGTTACTAGTAATGCTAACCAATTCAATTGGTTTCAAGTGAAGAATAGGTATCACAATGTCTAAGAAACTCGGGAAAAACAAATAGCCAGTCCCTTAACATCTACACTGTAATAAAAAACAAGCGTAGTAAAAGATACCCATGCCAAGATGACTACTTTTCTTTTTAAGAGAAGTAGTTGTAGTAGGAAAAATTTGAGGAGTTGTACAAAATTTGACATCATTGTTCATGCACCACAGAATGAATAAGTCTTTAATAGAATATTTATTACTTTCAAATTTATCAAAAATAGTATGACCTATGAATTTATGTAGTAACAAAAGCTCAAGACTAAGAATGACATTATTATGGGCATTTCTAACAACAAAGTTATCCAACCTAGTTAATTGCTTCCAACACCTCTTAGTATGAAAATTATCTTGTTTTTCAATTATGTTCAACCTAGGAAATCCACCAATTTCTTCCATGATATCATAATTCAAATTACATGGGTGTCCCCTCAATCGAAACCAAAATTCTGCGGCTTAAATTTTAGAGTATTATAAAATTCAAGGGTTAATTCCTTGTACATAACTTAATCAAAATTAATAAATTTATCCCATTGAATTTTATTACTCAAAGGCTCAATTTTATCTAACCTTAGACTTTCTAAAATATTAAAATCAAAGTATCTAGGTGCACTAACAACTCTAGATCGAATAGTTTGGAATTAGATACCTTCTTCCTAATAAATTGAAAAAGGCACTCCAAAATTAGTGGCCTTATCACGCACACCCTATCTTGACACTTGAACTTTTCCCTTCGGTTGTGAGCGTTTGGTACTTTGTTTGATTCTTGATGCCATGACTAACTATATACCTACAAAATCAACCAAAAACACACAAAAATACACCAAAAACACCCAAAAACATGAAGAGAGAAAAGTTCAATGAAATCTTGTAAAAATCACTCTAAAGATGTGGTATTTATGTGGAAATTACTAGATATGTGTAGGAGGAATGCTTATCTAGGTGAAAGAACAAAGAAACAGGTGAAAACTCTAAGTAAGATGAAGAAAGATGTGAGAGAGATTTTGGTTGGCTGCTAAGTTTTAGAGAGATAAAATATGGTTAGAAGAAGAGAAATGATGAATATAAAGTGTTAGGGTTGAAGCAGCAAGGGTAAAATAGGGATTGGGAGTGATTTTTCACATGTTACTATTCAAGTTATGTGTTTGATCCTAGATTTTCTAAGGTATTGATTACTCTCTCTCAAGATCTAATTAATTAACCCTAATTGAATTCAAAATTTCCAAATTTGCAATCTCTCGATTCACGAAACTTTCCCTAACTTATTCAATTAGATCTAAAGTTGTCTATTAGATAATTAATTTCTCAAACAAGATCTCTCTTCAAATGATTGTTATAGTACAATCTACCACTGATTACTTTTGACTCAATATCTCGTTTTGTTGTCAATTTTAAGCATCAACAATTATAACAAACACCCAAGTATGTATTGAAATCAACAATAATCAAAGTCACAAAATAATTCCGGAATAAATCCTAATGTAAAATTTTGAACTCTGTAGACATGTTTGACATTTTAGAATTCATATTACACATCAAATACAATGAAAGAAATAAGGTAAAAAAAAATAAAAAATATTTTTTCTCCTTAACTTGGAAAGCTAAAATTCCTTGATGCTATTCTTGATCTCCCACTTTTGATTCATTTTTAATTTTGGATGCTACTATTTTGTGTTTTATTTCACATTCTTATATAGTGCCTTAGGGTCTTGGGGTCATATCTAGGGTTTTCCAACTTTGTTCAGTTCCAAAATAGCCCCGAACTATAAAATAGATGAAAAAATTTGCACATGGAAACTCTTTGTGTGTAATGACCGTGCTCTTGGTGTTTTCCTCTCTATAATGATTGTGCTTCTTAAGCCACGATCATGATGGATGCCATGTAGACCCATGCACGCCTGTTATAATCATGTTTCTCATGCATGATCATGAAACCCTTCATACAACTTCCATCTTCCTTGTTCTTCAATTACCTTATTTCTAACACTCACAAACACATCAAACACCTTAACATAAAGTTAAGATTGAATTCATGTTCTAAACCACACAAACTCATAGAATATAAACAAACACTCACAATAACACAATTCTAAGCCTATATATGATTATCATCTAATAAATCCTAAAAACAAACTAAAACACCTAAGAAAACATAGTATGAACTATACCTATCACTTATGACCATTTAACATATATTGGTATCTATTCTATAAAATAATGTTACATTTTATGTAAGTCAATCATATATTCTGAATATTGTTATGGTATTCGTTGTATAATGTATATGGTATAGTAGAGACGAGTAATGAAATGGATAACAAGATAAGTTGTTTAGATATAGTGACCTCATGTTATGGGTGGAGGAAATTAATACAGAGGTGTTAGTTGAGGTGAGAATGAAGTTTAAAATTTGATAAATAGTTTTTCATTTGTAACAAACGTATACAAGATGCTATGGTTTTACATTTTATGAAGGGAAGGAAGAAAGATGAGAATGGAGACTTTAAGAGTAGAACATTTATGTCCATATAGGTCAATCACAAAACAATGAGAACTAAATATACAAAAAATCTAAAAGTAACGGAAAATGGGTGCAATGCAAAAGAATGTTATTGGCTAAATAAAGGAATTTGGAGCTTTAACAAGTTTAAGGATGTGCATAGCCATGCACTAAATCCATGTAACATGACATTTATAAGTCAATATCAAGTTGAAGTCATGTTATATGTAGACTGGAAAAGAAAAAATTTTAGGATTAGGTTATGCATAAATGTATGAAGTATTATTGCAGTTATAGGTGGATATGAGAACACAAGATATTTATGTAAGAACTGTCCTAATCATATAGGCTAATTAAGGAGAGTGAGGTAAGAAGCATGTGATATGGAAGTGGTTTAGAAGGTGTTTATTAGAATAAAGGAGAAGGATATATGTTTTCTTACAAAATTGATTGTAATGAGGAAGGAAGGTTGAGGAATGTTTTTAGGATTGATATGAGGAGTTGTATAGCATATGATGAATTTGGTGATGTTTGATACATATTACCTTGTCAACAAATATCAAATGCTTTGACCTATTTGTGGGGGTACCATAACGATTAATCTATTTTTCTTGGTTATAAATTATTATAATACAGGATTATTGATATTTTATGTTTGTTATTCCATATATAGTTGAGATATATGAATGGGATTTCACTTGGCATTATAATTATCGGTGACTGCACAAGTATAGTTAACTCTATTAAGATGGCATTTCCTACTATTAGGCATAGACTATGTTCGTGGCATGTACTAAAAAAATATCCGATGATAACTCTTATAAGAATTCAAAGAATGCTTTCTTCGATATTGTTTATGGTACAAAGAACATTGAGAAATTTGAGAGAAAATGGGATGAAGTGGTGGGAGAGTTTCACTAGGGTGCTAATTCATAGGTGAAGTCTCTGTTTGATGATTGTACAAAATGGGCTCCACCACATATTTAGGGACGTTTTTTATTAGGAATATTGATGAAACAAAGAAGTGAGGAGATGAATGCTTACTTTGATGGTTATGGACATTCCTGTAGCACATCGAAATAATTTGTTGAGCAATACAAACAAGAAATAAGGGAAGAAGATTAAGCAAGAAATGGAGTTTGATTACTTCAGTGCAAAGGGTAATGTATCCTTGGTGATGTAATTTGATATTAAGAAAGACTTTTATAAGGCATACATCAATTTCCTATTTCATATTATACAAGAAGAAAATTCTGGGCTATATATAGTTACAATAGATGATTCACTCCTACTAGCTAAGTGCAACTGCATGTTGTTTGAATTTAGGGAGATTGGTTAAGGGGATTTTTAGGAGGTGGTAAAAGGATATAGTTTAATGCATATAAAAATAAAGGTAGGTAATATTTAGGAAGATGATAATAGACTATTAATAGTGTTGGAGTTATATAAATATAGTGCCCTGGAAAGCAAGTGTATTTATATGTAACTTTATCTTCTTCAGTTACAGTTTTGTAATGAAAATA
>JANZXV010000210.1:12549042-12571846 GCA_027576455.1 Erythroxylum roigii
CTCATATGGACCCATATGAGTGGATGGCCTTGATGACCGGGGGCCAGGGCAAGGGAGACAGAGGACCACATGAGTGAATGGCCTTGATGGCCGGGAGCCAGAGCAGGGCCAGGGCAAGGGGGACAGAGAATTTGGCCTCGTTATAAAGAGCAGGGGATCTTCTGTCTCCTTGCCTTGGTCCTGCTCTGGCCCCTGGCCATCAGAGCCATCCAATCATGTGGGTCCCACACAAGTGGATGGTCCTGATGGCCAGAGGCCAAGGTAGGGGGCCAGAGGATCTGGTCCGGTTATAGAGGGTAGGGGATTCTCTGTCCCCTTTGCCCTGGCCCTGCTCTGGCCTCTGGCCATCAGGGCCATCCACTCATGTGGTGATGCTTGAGCAAGAGATTGAACAGTACTATTCATAATTTGACATATCTATCAAACGTGCCCTGGTCATGCTCTGACTCCTGGCTATCAGGAAACATGCCCTAGCCCTGCTCTGGCTCCTAACATGTTTGATAGATGTGTCAAATTATGAATAGTACTGTTAAATCTCTTGCTCAAGTATCTATTCAAACTTTATCACCGGATATTTGGAGAATTATTTCGACAGTTCTCCACTTTCATTATTATTAATCCAAATGCGGGATCTTATACTCTTAAAAAATAATGATAGTAAAGAGACTGTTCCAATTTGTTATTATAATTAGATATTCACAAACACTTCCGTTTTCTTCGTTCTTTCTCTCACTCGAAAAGTCAACATTACCCCAAAAAGTCAAGCAGTCCATCCTAGTTTCTTCTCAACTAAGGCCAAATAGAATGGAAATTATTTTCAATTCCCACGAATCTCACTTTTTCGATACCCTCTCTCTGACCACATGCTGCACTTAAAAATACACATCGACTGGGAACAACCCAAAAAACACCACCTCTACTCTTCACACTTCTCTCTCCTTCTCCACAAGCATGGAGCTCGAGCTCATCAAACCTGTGCATCCGCTTCATCCAAACATGGACCGGGAACCCATTTCTGGGATATCGTCCGTCGGTGGTTTGCAGTTCGGGTTTCGCCGGACGGTGAGTTCCAAGTTGGAAGATATTGTTGAAGAAGGTAACAACAGTGGTGGTGGTGAAAAGGTGTATGTGGCTGTGGGAAAATCTGTGGAAAAAGCTGTGAGCTTGCTTCAATGGGTTCTTAAACGGTACCGAAGTCGAGAAATTTGTATACTTCATGTTCACCAACCTTCTCATATGATCCCAACTCTACGTAAAACTCTCTCTCTCTCTCTCTCTGTGTGTGTGTGTGTGTGTATGTGCGTGTGTATGTGTGTTTGCTTGCAATTTGTTCTAATTGCTGTTGTATTAGTTTCGATATTTAAAGAATTGGGACTTCCATAAATTGTTTTAAGTTGTGTGATACCTTGAATTTGTTGCAGTGGGGAAATTGCCTGCTAGTCAAGCAAATCAAGAAGTTCTGACAGCGTATAGGAGAGAAGAAAGGGAACAGACAAGGAAACTCTTAGATGAATACTTGAGCATTTTCCATAGAGCAAAGGTGTCTTGTCTCATACAAATTTATGTCCATAACGCAGTTTCTATGTGCAGATACCACAGTTGTCAGAATCCATGAGATTCTTTTTTTGTTCTATTGACTGTTCAATAGAAATTTTCTGTATCGATATGAGCTCTCCAGTGATTCATAACTTGTATAGCATAATTTTTTGTTTTTGGCTAATGAACTGTGCAAACATTTCAAGTACTGGACAAAGGCACCATGTTTACTTCCCCGGTCGAATGGAGTTATTGAAATTTCATGCAGCTTTCGTTCTTGTTGGCTTGTTTTGTATCACTGAACAGTTGAATTGCCTTTTTTTTTTGGTTGCATTTTTCAAAAGAAAAGTGTTCATACCTTGTAGCTAATATTCATCACCATTAGATGAAAATAAAATAAAACAATGCTGATGGTAAGAGCAATTTTCAATCCTCTTCTATTTTTTGGGCGTTCATATGGTTGTGTATTTGGATTCTGTAGTTTTAGTAAGCTTTTCCCAAAACATTGTTCTTTACTGGAGTCATCTTAGTTTTAGTAAGCTTTTCCCAAAACTTTGTTCTTTATTGGAGTCATCTTAGAGAAATTAGTAATTTCTGCAGGTTCAAGCAAGCATAATCTCAATCGAGTCTGACCAAGTGCAGAAGGGGATCATAGACTTGGTAAAGAAAAATGGAGTCAGGAAGCTCGTTATGGGAGATATTCCAGAAAAGTGGGTCAATTGATTCCTGTAGTTTACTAATGAAGTTCATAATCAAAATCAGTAGCTTTCTGCCGAGGCAATATGCGTAGTTATTTTTCATCCTATTTGCAACTTTGGTTTGAGGATATTCTGTATAACTGTCTTCATTGCAAATTCTAAGCTAATATCCTCATCTCAAATTATCTAAAAGTATTACTGCTTTCCTGTCATATTGCAAAGAGGATTATACTTCTTGATGTTGCCTTCAACCTACTTTATCTTAAACTTACCACCAGAGCATTTTAAAAATTAGGTATCTTGCTTAGGGGTAAAGTTGTATACTATAGAGTTATGTCTTCATGTTATAAAGTTAAATCTTTTTGTATTTGTCATTGATGTAATTGAAAATTTCTCTTCACTTTTGACTTTTTTTGTTTTCCTTTTTATCTAACTTTGTGATGTTTGCAAGGTTTTGCACGATGAAAATGTATTGATGCTTGGTGATGTGTTTGCAGTTGTATAAAGATGAAAAGAAGTTCCAGTAAAGCAAAATATGTTGCCAAAAATGTTCCTTTGTTTTGTGAAATATTGTTTGTCAACAAAGGGAAACATATATGGACAAGAGAAGCTAGTGATATATCTAATTCTTCGGTGGAAAGTGGTCCTACAAGTGGTGCAAGCACAAATGCTTTAAGATCAAAATCAGTGAGATATAGTAGTAGCAAATTGCCATTAAACCCAGAGTTGCTTCGATCAAATTCTTCTACGAGTGTAACTTGTTATGGATTTAGCAATTGGATTCAGAATCGATCAACTTTGGATGACATACCAATGTCATTGTCCCTATCTAGATGTTCAAGTAGATATTTTCTCCATTTCCAAAATTCAAAATGTAATAACACTAATTCTTTTTGCACTACTGCTGAAAGAAGGGTGTCATCAGTTTCTGATAAAGTGGTTGAAGAAAGTCTCTATATTTGGCTAACAGAAATTAGGATACAAGCGGCAGTATCAAGAAATGAAGCGTTTGAGGAGTTTTTGAAGCGGCAGAAATTGGAACTTGAAGCTGTGGAAATCATCAACAAGGTGAACATGCATGTTGTATTTCCTTACGATTCCATTAATTGATTTTCTTATCATGCTGCTAATAATGGTTCCAACATGTTGAGATAACAATACCTTGCAAAATTGGATCAATATTTTGAAGTTTTCATGAATTTTGGACTCTTTTGGAGGTTAAGATGTGCATCATATTGTTGTTCTTCTCAAGATAGGCATTTGCTTCCTACTTTCTTCAGGTTAAAATCTTTGAATCAGCTTATGTACTGGAAGTCAATCTTAGGAAAGAAGCTGAGGATGTACTGAGTAATACTATACAGGAAGGAGAAAAGCTTCTAGAAGAGAGAGAAGAAAATTCTAAAGAGCTGCAGAGGACCATGAGAAATATTGCACTTCTAGACAGTCGTGCGCAGGAAGCAAATCGTAGGTGTGATGAAGCTTCAGGAGAACTGAAACTAATCCAAGCCTCCATTGCATCTCTGCAGCAGGAAAAGCATAGAATTCAACGACAGAAAATGGAAGCTGTGCATTGGCTGGAAAAGTGGAGAAGTCGTGGGCAAGATAGAGCTGCAAGCTGCAACGATTTTATTGGGGTTATTGATGAGTTGCCTGAATTGGCAGAATTTTCATTGGCTGATTTGCAAACTGCGACATGCAATTTCTCTGACAGTTTCAAGCTAGGGCAGGGAGGATATGGTTGTGTTTACAAGGGTGAAATGTTGGGTAGAACTGTTGCTATAAAGCAGCTGCATCCACATAACATGCAAGGGCAGTCAGAGTTTCATAAAGAGGTCAGATAATGTGTCCCTGCTCCAAAAACATATAACTTGTTGGCTAACAAGGTGTCCTGACGGGAATAAAGGAATATAAGTTGCATCCATTCTGTATAAGTCATCTACTTGTAAACCGATACGGGTCTATTTGAATGGTCAATTTCTCCATGAGTTTACCTATATACATGCATTGAATGTGCTGAAGTGTGAGAAAACTTGTATGAGTTAAGTGCTGGGAAAATCTTCAGTCTTAACAACTTAAATACTAATAAAAGGGAGAACTTTGGTCAACTACATATATTACGGTTACTTGAATGTCCATTTTAATTTGTATGGAGCATTATAGACATATGAAGGATGCATCAAGGTCCAAAGATTCCTAAAAATTTCTTTGTGGGCTTGGAGGAAAAGCCTTGTTTACCACATAATTTGCTTTTATTTTGTTCCAACTGCATTAAATGCTATGCAACATCATTCGTCTAATTTAGCTAAAACCCAATAATACAGGGAACAAGCTATTCAGTGTTCAAAAGTTAGGAATGTGTGCCTCTAGTTCTCTACTGCTTTTGGCCTTAAGTGAATATCAGGTAAACACCAGTAATTGTTTATGCAGGTTCAAGTTCTTGGAAAGCTACAGCATCCTCATCTCGTGACTTTGCTTGGTGCATGTCCAGAAGCATGGTCTCTTGTTTATGAGTATTTGCCCAATGGCAGTCTCCATGATCGCTTGTTCACGAGAAGTAATATCCTCCCCTTGACATGGAAGATCCGGTCACGTATCATAGCTGAAATCTCAAGTGCTCTTTGCTTTTTGCACTCATCCAAACCAGAAAAGGTTGTCCATGGTGATCTGAAACCCCAAAACATTCTACTTGATTCTGAACTTAGCTGCAAAATATGTGAATTTGGGATTTGTAGACTGGTAACAGAGGACACTCTCTATTGCCCAAGCTTCCGTACGAGCACTGAACCAAAGGGTGCTTTTCCGTATACAGACCCAGAGTTTCAGAGGATTGGAGTTTTGACTCCCAAGTCTGATATCTACTCTTTTGGTGTTATTATACTTCAGCTACTCACCGGAAGGCCTCCAGTTGGATTGGTAGGTGAGGTGCGCAGAACAGTATCTCGTGGGAAATTAGGCTCAATTTTGGATCCATCAGCTGGAGATTGGCCAATTTTTGTGGCAAGACGTTTAGTGGACCTGGGGCTGCACTTTTGTGAACTCAACGGTAGGAATAGACCAGAGTTAACACCAGCACTTGTAGGAGAGTTGGAGCAATTACATCTCTCGGAAGAGCGGCCAGTGCCCAGTTTCTTCTTGTGCCCCATTCTTCAGGTCTGGTATATATATATTAAGAATGTTCTTTTCTTTCTACATGCTCTTGTCATCTTTTCACCGCATTTTCAAATGAATAAATGTGCATGGTACCTCTAGATTCTTCATCTTATGATCCAAAACATGCCATTACCATATCCTGTGGAGCCCAACACTCACCTAGGCGGTGACTGCTATCATATTCAAGTATTTATGGAGGGGAGTAGTCATGTTCTCCAAAATGCGACTTACACAAGTAGTGGTTTCGTGGCAGGAAATTATGCATGATCCAAATGTGGCTGCCGATGGTTTCACCTACGAGGGTGAAGCAATACGCGGATGGTTGGATAATGGAGGTGAAACTTCCCCTATGACCAATTTGAAATTGAGTCATTTAGATCTAACTCCCAACCGTGCATTACGCCTAGCCATACAAGACTGGCTTTGTAAATCATAAGAGCTGTATGTCTGTATCCTATTTATGCACAATCGTAAGGCTTCAAATTTATTCGGGGAAAATAAAAAGGATCCATTTAAATGGTAGTCAAAATTCAGTGATTTTACAAAACATGCTCGATAAAAAGGACCAGCTTAAACGACAAGCTTGGGATCCACATTCCTGTCAGAATAATGACCCTTCGGAGGAGAAATGTTAAACATGAGATTCTGCATCCACTTCAGCATATACCTAGGGATCCTTCCAACAGGACTATCCGCCTCGCACAGCTTCTGGGAACTTCAAGTGATTATTCTGGTCGAATTGCTACAACTCCTCTGCAACTGAGATGTCCCCAGTCGATTTTTACTAAGGTTGGCATTCGATATCAACTGAGATGTGAAATGGGAACTTCTATCAACTTCCTTCAGAGGTTCCATCTGGCTGGGCTCAATTTAACATTGTCATTTCTCCAATCCACAAGGATTGTCATTTAGCTGCTCACTACCCATAAACTCAGCAAACTAGATCAACCATTACGGATGATTGGAATAGGAAAAATAATTACTAATGCAAAACCATGATCAAGAGAAGAGAATATGTCGTTTTATTAATTAACTACATTTAAGTGAGATTCTCCTAGGAATTTACCATATTGAATTTAATACTTAATTAATAAATTATTCTAGCTTCCTCGACCAATAAAAGTTCCTTACTTAGACCCTATTCTCTGTAAAGTTATATAATTCCTATTTAGAGGTTAATCAACCAAACATCCTTTTGTCGTAAACAACCTACGAACGATTTAATTCATAATATGAACTCTCTTAATAGATTTTGCCCAACCCTAGAATGTTCTTATTTTTGTCTCTTAAATACTTCATGCTTAACCCTCTTTATTCTTGTTATGACCTAAACAAGTAAACATACATCTTATTGTTAGAATTTTATGGGTCACGTATATAAATATATATACGTAGATTTCTATCTCGGTTATAGGCCTAATAAAATGTGATCTAACTTTGGTAAATTAATTGGGTCTACAGAAATGTTAATTAATTATTAGTATGGGCCTGATGTGTAGAAGCCCATTACGAGTCATTATGATTAATAGACCCATAATGGACCGTAAGTCAAACCTGACTATAAAAAGGGTTGTGGTTCTCAAGCCAGATACTTTCTTGACATTCCTTCTAAATAAAGTTCGTTAGTCTTCTCTATTCCATGAGGAGAATTCATTCGGTTTCTGGATCTTGGCTTGGAAGAACACAAATCTATCAAGTTTTGTTGTTTATGTTTCCGCTATGTAATGGATCAAGGTTAGTGTTTTTGTTTATACATATATCATTGTTTATTTGATCTGTGCGTGATTCCGGTTGAATGATTGTTGAGAAATCTGAATAATAATCATAAGACTTAATTTCTTACAAGTGGCATCACAACTCTTCATGTAGATTGTTTCAACATGATATTTAGTTTTGTTTTTACTCTGTTCAGTATGTTAATGGTAGTCAAAATGAATTACAAATGCATCATTTGAGATTTTAGTGTAGATTAATTTTTAATTTATCTGGAACACTTTAATCTGAATGATTGAATCTTTGTTTTGGTTGTTGTTTATTGTTTTCTTAACTTTTTTGGGTAAATCAGCGAAAACTTTTATACAAGTAAGAAAATGTTATATACACAGCTAGTGATTTCCGAAAAAATCTCTAGCCTACCAAAAGGGCTCACATAAGACATATACATAGGAACCGTGAGCAAAGCGTAGAAGAAAACACCACACCCTCATAACCTGCCTATCGAGAAGCCTAAGAAAACTAAATCAACTACCCTGTTATAGAAATTCACTAGCAGGCATGAGCACAACACACAATGACCAGCAATTATAATCCAACCATAATACCAAAAAACCAAAATCAGTAGAACTCATATAGAAAAAATGAGAAAGTCCTTCTATTTCCTTGTCTACGGTCAAGGTTGCCTTCTGCGCTTATACCTATCTGGGCAGGACCTCCGTAGGAAATGGATTTCCTCCTGTTGACCTGCCTATAATCGATGGGAAGGAAGTATAAACATCCTCCTTGGTATCCCTGAGATGTCCCTGAACTTGCATTTTTATCAATATGAATAAAAAGAAACTAAATACACACACAATTACCTTCTCTCAGTGTTTAAGCGGAGGTGCTCCATAACTTGTAAGATCACCCACGAGGTAAAACTCCCTATATCCGAGGCTTCAACGTGGAAGGTTCGAAGGTTTCGTTCAGACCACATATTATACACAACAATAGACAGGACAATGCAGAAGGTATGAAAGTCACTATTGTTGAAGGGTGGAGACATGTTAACCCATAGTAGGATGGAACGGAGATCGGTGAGTTGTGGATTGGTAAGGTGAAAATGGTGAAGAGTAGTGGACCAAACCGATCGTGAGAAAGCACAATGAAAGAATATATGGTCAATAGTCTCGGAATCCAGAACACACAAGGAACGTTGGTTGGGGGGTGTGGAGAAACAGTAGTTTATCCCTAGTCTGCAATTTGTTCTGAAAGGCCAACCATAAGATAAAGGAACATTAAGGACTATTCCCCTTATGCCATACTAATGGATACTAAGGCATCGTCGGATTGATCAGTCTCATGAGTTTATATGCTGACTCATTAGTATGTTGCTTGGAAGGGCTGGCTAGTCATTCTAGTCTATCCTCACTGGATGAATCTGGGTTATAAAGAAAAGGTGCTAGGGTGCGAATAAGCTCCACATTTGTATGTTGCCACCTCCATTAATTGTGCCAAATAACGTCTGATACTCTGGCATTCATGGGAAGATCTAACCCATTGATCAATCGTGGAGTCGAGTGAGCCAACAAGATATCGCTCGGATGCCAAGGATCCTACCATAAAAAAGTAGAGATACCATTCCCAATTCTAAATCAAAATTGGTTCCCAAGTTGGTCTCTAACAGACAAGATCTTCCGCCAACTCCACGAATTACTATTGCTAGGAGAAATAGTCCAAAAATTTTTCCTTCACAAAATAATAGTGTGAACCCACTTACCCCACAAGGCTTTCCTATCAGTAAAAAGAACCCAAATTCTTTTCCCTATTAACACTTTATTCCAACTAGGAAAATGTTTAAAACCTAGACCACCTTCTTTTTTAGGTCTACAGACAACATTCCAATTAACTCTAGCTGTAGCTTTTTTCTTAACCTACCCCGACCACAAGAAATTCCTAAGTTTTTTTGCCTATATCCTTAAGAATAGAAGAAGGAAGAATGAAGATACTAGCCCAGTAAACCTGAAAGGTTGACAAAACTGAAATAACTAATTGGACTCTACCAGCATAAGAGAGATGTTTATGGGTCCAATTATTAACTTTGCAATCAATTTTGTCTAGCAAAGGGATACAATCCCTCCTAGACAACCGACCAGATATAAGGGGAAGTCCCAAATATCGAATGGGAAGGTGTCCTGGTTTAAGACCAAACAGGCTTTCCAATTGAGGTACCATTTGGTTCAACTATGGGGAGACAAAAAAATGACTCTTATTTAAGTTCATGACCATACCAGAAACTCGAGAAAAGGCCCCTAAACAATCTAGTAGAGTTTGGAACGAAACCAAATATCCATGACAAAACAATAAGAGATTATCAGCGAATAAGAGATGAGTGAGTTTAAGAGCTTGACAACGTCAGTGATACTTGAAGGTGTTACTACCTATAATGGAATCATTTACGCTCCTAGTGAATACCTCCATATAAATGATGAAGAGAAGAGGGGAAAGGGGGTCTCCTTGTCTCAAACCGGATTTCCCTAGAAAGAATTTTGTGGGGGCACCATTGATAAGGATTGCATAGGCTGGAGATGTAATACACTCTTTAATCCAATGAATGAACTTGGGAGGACAGCCAACAGCTTCTAACACATTCAGAAGGAACTCCTAATGTATAGAATCATAAGCTTTTTGTAAATCCACTTTGAAAGCACATCTCTTATGATTATTGGCTAGATGGTAATGTTTAAAAATCTCATGAGCCAACAAAATATTATCCCCTATTTGCCGATTTTTAATGAAAGCACTCTGATTAGAGCTTATAAAGCTAGGGATTATCTCTCTAAGCCTATTAGCCAAGATTTTTGCTATCACCTTGTAAATAAAGTTACAGCAAGAGATAGGTCTATAGTCCTCTATCGAGGAAGGATTTTCTTTTTTGGGCACCAAAGTAATGAAAGTGGAGTTAATTTTTTTGAGGAGATGCCTATGAAGGAAAAAGTCTCTAATAGCCCTAGTAATATCCTCCCCAGTAATATGCCATGTATGATTAAAGAATACCCCATTAAAATCATCTGGCCTAGGAGACTTATTTGGGTTAAAAGATTTGAGCACATCCCTAATCTCCTGATTGGAGACTTCAGCAATAAGAGGACCGGTAAGAGAATCATTGAGCTAACGAGGGAATAACTTCTCCGCGTACTCTTTGGAAGGAGGGAGCTAATGAGGGAAACTTGTTAAAAATCTGGTATAAAATTGATCAAGACCCGTTTTTTGTGTTCGGGTCATTTTTGGCGCTGCGTAGCACACGACAGAGAAACACGTATGCTTTGGATCATTGTGTCCTTTGGCCATGCGGTATCCGTGGATCGTTGCGTCCTTTGGTGATCGTCGGTCTCTGACGCTTGCATTGTTTCAATACTAGCAGTTTTTGTTTTTAATGTAGGCGGCGCTTAACTTGAAGACCACGGTAGCAAGCTACCGTTGTTGGTCTTCCAAGGTAATTTAATTACCATGTGTGCCATGTCCTTACAAAGGTGCAACGTATGGGTGGCGTGCCAGAGACTTAGTGCCTGTTTGGATGAGCTTTTGTCCGTAGAGCTTTTGTCAGTAGAGCTTTTTTCAATAGAGCTTTTCTGAGAAGAGCTTTTCTAAAAAGTCATTTGACTGTTTGGCTGTCAATTTAAAAAATAGCTTTTTTAAAAGAGCTTCATACAGTAAACTGTTTGGCAACATAAAAATAAAAAGCACTTTTACTAATTTTAACTATATTTTATTTTATAACAAAATTACTTATAAGACTTTTGATCTAGTAACTGCTAATTGGCTCTTGTATCAAGGAACCCATTACCAGTTTCTGAAAACTCCCCCATAAAAATTTTTAATTTCCTCATCCCCAGTTCAGTAAGCATGAATATGGTCGTAAATTGTAAAGTTGAAAACTTTTACACTCATTCAGCTCTAAAGTGTGTAGGTGAACAGAAGCTTTTTTCCTCATCAAATTCGGGTTCTAATATCAAAATAGTCTTGTTATGTATAACAATCCATTGAATTCATTGTAATAATCTAGTAAGAGCTGAATTTTGGGACACAACTAGAATCTTTATCCAACCGACTTTCATGACATCTCAGGTAATAGGATGGGACTCGATTGGATTGCTTCTACAGTTCTTGAAAGTATCATCCTTATGGTACCACTCAAAGATCCATTTCTTTCAAATTAAGTTCTTTTGAACTTTGATTGTTAACCTGTCGAATTCTAGGTTGTTACAGGAGTGATTTCGGTGGAGACCATACCAATACTGACTGCTCAGAGACAAACTCTTTTATTGGTAAAGACACAAACTGAATGACCGGCACAATTGTCAAAACGCCGCCAAGTTCAGGATAGCCACCCGCAAGTTGACTTTAGGCCCTTTTTTCAAGCGAAATGGTCTTAAAAGACAAATCCCGACGTTATATTGTAGTAGTACATGTTAAGGAACAGGTCTCTTCACACCAGTTACGCCACCCCCATCTTGCGTGGAAATCTACTTATTGAGAATCTGATTCAAGCAGTACCACTGGTACATGTTTTGGTTTAATAAATGGAGTGATTATTAGCATTTCAAGCTACAAGGGGCACAAAAGTAACCTCAAGAGCATGATCAAACGGAGTAAGAAACGTTTGAGTTTACCGACAAACCAAAATTTACTGATAAAAATCATAACTAGTGCACCATGCCCTTGAAGAACTAGATATGGAAGATTAACTGGAGTTCACCTGGTTATTTATCTCGGGATCTGTCAAGTTCCCCAGACAGCTTCTAAAGAATTCGTACTTGGTTATGCACTGAAGTTTCACTTACAAATCTGATAGCGAAAGGATTAAGAAGTAGATCAAACTTCCATTTCTCTCAAGTAATGTAAGTGAAATTAGCATATACAAACCAATCTAGTAAATTTAATTGTATAGAACATATCTTTCAAAAACGCAAGGAACAGAGATCAGGGAGATAGAAAGTTATGTTCAGATTTGTAATAGGATTTGCAGGTGGTAATTCACTCAAGCTGTTGCGGCAGATAAGTACACATAAGCTGCAGCAATTTGAGCGTATGTGTTTCTTAACATTCTGAAGAAACTAGTGTGCGTGTGTGTGTTACAATTTATAAGAACAATCTATCAGACATTGAACACTTCTATCTACGAGAAATGTTCCTATTGTAAGAGTGGAATTCAGAATCGAATAAAGCTGAAGACTTTGTATCTACTTGCTGCTACTCAAAATGTTGGAATTTGAGCTGTTCTCATTCTGCAATTATTGGTTTACCTCAAACTTCAGATGCCTAGTGAAAACAGAAGGTTCACACTCATAAGGAAGGATCGAATCCCAACTTTTGTTATATCTTGACGCCGAGGATTTCCCACTAGATGAAGAAGACCTTTTCATTGACAGAGGTCCCTTCTGCAATGAAATCCCGATCGAAGAACTTTTGATCAGCTTGCGAAAGCTTGAACTACCACTACTTCCTCGCTTAGAAACTCTCTTTGACTTCAAATTCCTTAGGTGTTCCACCTTAGTATCCAAGTTTGCTTGTTTAGCAGGAACTATGTTAGCCATAGAACTATAAACTGCAGAAGCAGAAGAGGAATCCAATGACACAGACCTCCTCAAAGTTTGCATTTCTGGCTCTGTTGCCTCTCTACTGCCAACAAAATCACTTAACATCCGAAAATGACTCCTCAAAACATTGTGAGAAGAACCCATCTTTAAGTTTTCGACAAATGATTCATCCACATGTGGCAAAGCAACAACATTATCATCTCCACTTCTCACTTCACTAGTCCCATCTTCCACTGCTCGATTACTGATTAATCCACCATGAATCACAGAAGTCTCAATCTGGGATTCTTCAGTAAAACTTAAATCAGCTCCAATAGGCACCAAAGAAACAGCCTGACCATCAAAATTCTCGCACATTATAGGGGCACGACATAAAGGGCAGTTCTTGTGGGATCTTAACCAAGTGTCAATACAAGGCAAGTGAAAAGCATGATTACACTTGGGTAAAAGCCGAAGACTTTCATCTTCTTCAAACTCGTTCAAGCAAACAGAGCAATCCGTACCTTCTATCAGCCCTTCATATTTATTATACTTAAACACTGCGATTGATTCGATCACAGATTGTTGCAAACCTACGGTGTTGATATACCAAATTGGGTGATCAATCACATCACCTTGATTACCATCAGGAAAGCTGTTCTGTGTACCAAAAATCATGCGTGTGCTTTCCATCCTTCTCGAATTCCTCCGCCTGGAATAACAGAATTTAAAAACTGTGCATAAGATGCAAAAGAGAAGAGCAGCACCAAGCATACAACCCACGATAGTCATACTATTTATGATCAGATGTTTATGTGCCTCATCGTTAACGTTTGGAACCATATGCGATATTAGTCGTGACGGCGGAGGCAGAGGCGGCAGAGACAGAGGCGGCGGAGGAGGAGGCGGAGGTGGAGGCGAAGGCGGAGGCGGAGGCGGAGGCGGAGGCGGAGGCGGAGGCGGAGGCGGAGGCGGAGGCGGCGGAGGAGGTTCAGTAAACAAATTCCCGTGAACTACAAGGATCTTACATACGGTAGGACAGATTTTAAAACAAGAACCACGACAGGAACCATCAGCGTTCCGAGATTGGTTGCAATCAAACCGACAATTCGTAGTATCCAAAGTCAAAATACTTGGTAATACAACATGATTTCTGCTCTCGGACTCCATTTCACTAGAGCAGAGCAAGAAACAGAGGAGGGAGATTCATAACATGAAAATAAATGTCTTCGCTTGTGGAGGAAACGCGAAACAAAAAGGCGTTAAAGATAGGGCCACTTCCCTCACAAGCTACGATCTTTGGATTGGAAAGTGGCGTTCGACGCCTGCGTCAAACGAATTTTAGGACAAAACAAAAACATAGAAGAAGAACCATCCTGAGAAGATGAGAGGGATAGGTTAGCAGCAGAAACAAAAGGGAGAGTCAGCTGGTTTTGTAACAGAAGAGGATACGTAAACAAGCGACGGAAATTTTAAACATTAAAAATAGCTTCCCAAAAAAGCAGTTATTTGGGCTTTTCTGAAAAGCTCCAAATTTTGGCTTTTCAAAAAGCCGTATTCTAGTTTTTAAAAAAGCTGTTTCTATTTCAAAAATACTTTTTAATTTTTCAGCCAAATAATCATTTTTTTTCCTTAAAATGACTTCTGCGATGTGAAAATTGGACTTAATTTAACAGTGGGCTCATATTTCATTTAAAATATAATATAAAGTATAAATGAAATAATTTTATACACACATATAAAATATAAACTCTTCCACTGTTATATTATATTATTACATACTAAGGTCATCATTCCGTAATATTTAATTGAAGTCAAAATTTGTTGTTAATTAATTTTCCATTTTTATAACAATTAAATTTCCTAATTTTATCTGAACTTTAGGTGCTTATCATTTTGAATTAAATAGATTGAATTAATATATTGCCAAATTAACCTCTATTTGGTAAAATTTGTTAATTTAGAATGAGAATGCATTTTTGTATCTATGCAGAATAATCGACCTAAAGGAAGGTTATTTCGGCCAGATGATTAGTAATTTAATTTCATATCTATGCAAAATAATCGATCCAAAGGAAGATTATTTTGGCCAGATAGTAAGTAAATTTTTATAACATCACTGCGAAATAATTAGCCCAAAGGAAGGTTATTTTGGCACAATGGGTAGTATTAAATTATGTGAAGCATTTGGCATAACATGCTGACAATGTGTCGGTCCAAAGGAAGACACATTGTTAAGCTGTTTTAGTTTCGATATTTTTATTACAACCAAGAGTACCATTTACAAAATATTATTTCTGTCCAAAGACTGAATAATAATGTTGTGCTAGGTATAATGTAATCGCCCCTTATATATATATTTTTTGGTTTTGACTTCTTAACTTCTTGACAAATTGTGAGCATTTTATTTTGTTTTCTTTCTTAAAGTGTCATCAAATTTTGCCAATATGAACAATATTCCCGTGCTTAACGGCACAAACTTTAAGAAATAGAATGAGCACATAATGATTGTGCTTCGTTGCATGGATCTAGACTTTGTATTTAGATTTGAACGTCCCGCAGCTCTGACCAGCAACAGTACCGCTGATCAGATAGCTGCATACGAGAAATGGGAACATTCAAACCGCATAAGTCTGATGATCATGAAGAATTCCATTCCGGACTCCATAAGAGGTGGAATTCCTGATGAGGCTGATGCTAAGAGTTTACGAAAAGGTCGAAACAAGCATTGTATTAACCAAGCTTGTTTTATTGTGTTATAAGGGAAAAGGAAACATCAGGGAGTATATAATGGAAATGTCTAATCTTGTCACAAAGAGAAGGGAACTTAAGTTAGAGTTGTCCGATGACATACTTGTGCACTTGGTTTTGATTTCCCTTCCTGCACAATTCAGTCAGTTCAAAGTCTCTGACAATACTCAAAAGGAGAAGTGAACCTTAAATGAGCTTATAACTCAATGCGTGCAAGAAGAGGAGAGGCTGAAACAAGAGAATACTGAAAGTGCTCATTTAGCAACAACTTCTCAGGGAAATTCCAATAAGAAGAAAAGGAAGAGAGGTAAAGAAACTACAAACTCTAGAACAGTGCAAGGTGCACAAAAGAAACAGAGTACGACTATTTTCTGCTTCTTTTGTAAGAAACCGGGTCACGTAAAGAAAGAATGTACCAAGTACGCCAATTGGTGTGTTAAGAAAGATATATTTCTCAACTTGTTCTGAAGTTAAATTGGCTTTAGTACCAATTGACACTTGGTGGATGGATACCGGTGCTACCACTTACATAAGTGTCATTATGTAGGATTGCCTTAGGAGCCGAAAGCCAACTGATGGTGTGATTGAGCCAAGTTTATACTATAAATTGGCCTCATTTTCTTATTTGTTTATGCACTTGTTGACTCCTAATTAATGATTTTTGTGCTTAATTTGGTTCCTCATATCGAACTTTCATAAATTGCAAATTGCCAGTACTTTGTCATCATTTGATATCAATTTCTGTATAACTTTTATGAGGACAATTGATACTGCAAGTGTGTTGTATTTTGTAGGAACATGGAGTCAACCATCCAGAAAGTCAACAGTCGTGAGAAGCCTTCCAGTAGTCGGGACGAACCAGCACTTCCATTCGTCGCGACGAATGAATTATGAATTAATTACCTCGTCGCGACGAATGACCATTTTCATTCGTCGCAGCGAACATCAACGTGTTAGTCGCGACGAATGTCGGATACCCGGCCTAAATATGGAAAATTTCTCACTATTCCGACCCGGCCCGAGCTCGACTCTATATATATGTTGCTATTTTAGGTTAAAAGGAGTTCGGACGCATACTCGAGTTCATCTTCTTCTCCGTTTCTAATAGGTTTTGTTTTGTTTGTTTTGCAGTCGATAGCCGCAGACGACGCCTTCTCCTTTGTTTTCTTCATGAGCTTCATCCTTCCTCTTCTTTTTGTTCGTCACCAGCATTTGTCTCAATCTTCTTCCCGGTTCGTCACCAGCATTTGTCTCAATATTCAGGTCAATAAATACAAATCAAGAACTTCTAATTTATATTAAAACATTATAAACAATTCACGAAAATTATTATAAATAAATTATTTTTAATAAAATACTTACAAGCCGTGATGTCTGTGCCCACAGACGTCGTAGAATAGCTCCTTTTGTTCGATGTCCTTTAAACGTCGTTAAAACCCAAAAATTCGACGATGTTCTCTCCAAACATCGCAAAATATACCACTCTTTACTGACGTCTGTATGAACGTCACATAATATACAAGCATTCTACGACGGCTTGCGAAAGACGTCGCAGAAACCTATTACCTACCCACAATCTACGACGTCTATTGTGACGTTTTATTAGACGTCGCAGAATGGGTTCTGCGACGTCTATTTGGATTCAGACGTCGCCAAAGGTACCGTTTTGTTGTAGTGAGAGTGTCAAAATGTCATAAAAAACAATCACTAATATAACTAAGGATCATTATTTAAACAAGTTCCTTAAATAATTTTAGTGGAAGGCCTTTAGTTAAGGGATATACAATCATAAGATTCATCTTAATATGTTCAATGCACACTCTTTGTTTCCGAATTTCCTCCTTTATGATGAAATATTTCAACTGCGTATGTTTAGCACCTCTAGAGTACTTATGATTCTTGGAGAAGAAAACAGCTACAGAATTATTATAATAAATTTTCAACGGCTTAGTAATGGTGTTGACAATCCTAAGCCCTAAAATGAAGTTTTGTAGCCATAAAACATGAATTGTGCCTAAAAAAAGCTACAAATTATGCTTCTATAATGGATGAAACAATGATATATTGCTTAGCACTTTTCCATGAAATTGCTTCTTCTACTAGTATAAAAAAATAGGCAAACATTGATTTTCTACTGTGAATACATCCAACAAAATCTGAATATGAATATCCAATTACTTCTAATGGATTTGATCTTCTATACATTAAGAATATAATCCTTTGTTTCTTGAAGATACCTTAAGACTTTCCTTGCAACTTTCTTGTGGTTTCTACTAGGATTACTTTGATATTTGCCAAGCATTCCAATTGTGAAGTTGATATCAAGTCTTGTGCGTGTTTGTAAATACATCAAACTACTATCAACAAAAGCATATGAAATAGATTCCATTTGTCTATGTCCGACATCATTCTTTGCACATTGCCTGAGACTAAATTTATCACTTGTTTTGTATCAACACAATCCATATTGAACATTTGTTCATATTAATTATCTCAATCTTTAGATATAGTCTTTATGGGACAATCCTACTAATCATTGTGATCTATTTCGAAATATTGAAATCCTTATCACATAGCATGTCTCTCCCATATCTTTCATTTCAAAATTTTATAGAGAAATTCTTTATTCGTGTACAATATATCTAAATCATTAGTAGCAAATAAAATATCATCAACATATAAGACTAGAAATATAAACATACTCCCATAGATCTTTCAGTAGATACAACAATAAATAGTATTTTCTTAAACTTGATATACCATTTTTTTGAAACTTGTTTAAGTCTATATACTGATTTCTTAAGTTTACACACTATGTGACAATTTTCTTATATGGAAAAACCTTCAAGTTGATCCATATAAAATTTCTCCTCGAGATCACCATTCAAAAAAGCAAATTTCACTTCCATTTGATATAACTCTAAATCAAAATAAGCCATTAATTCCATGATTATTCTCAATGAGTGTTTCATTAAGATAGGTGAAAATTATAATCAATGCCATCCTTTTGAGTATAACCTTTCAAAACAAGTCTAGCTTTATACCATTTGATATTGTCATTTGGGTCATGGTTGGTCTTAAAGACCCATTTGCATCTAACTCACTTAGATCCTTCAAGCAAATCAACGTGGCTTTAGAAATTGTTTTGTGCCATTGAATTTAACTCATCTTTCATATCATTAATCCATTTATCAAACTTATCATTGTTTTATGGCTTGTGAAAATGAAATAGGACCATTATTGATGCCATAATAGGGATTCAAAAAGATTAACATCAAGTTTTAATTTTTATAAACCATCCATTAAATCTTCACAACCAATAATGGAATTATGTTTAAATAAACTAAAACAACCATCACTAAAATTAAAAGTAAACCCCTTTCATCAAGTTTAGAAACAAAAATTAAATTTCTAGAAATTAAAGGTATATAGAGAGTTTGTTTTAGATTCAGGTGAGAACCAGTATCTAATATTAGACAATAAGTCCTTATGCCTTCAATTAGGACCTTGTTATAGTCTTTCACAAATAGAAAGTCCTCAGTTAGGTTTACAGTTTGGATTGTAAGAAATTTTGCATAACATTAGAAACATAAGTAGAAGCACCAGAACTAAGCTACCAACTATTGGAAGGAACTTTAGCTAAGTTTAGTTCAAAACATTCAAAAAGGTTAGATGTACCTTTCTTTTCAAAGTAAGTCTTACGTTTCAAACAATCTTTCTAACAATGTCAATCTTCATACAGAAATGACACCTATCCATCTCTTGTTATGTATTATCAACATTAGTAATATATCTTCTCAACCACACAACTTGTATCTATAGTGGTAGTAGGTTTTACTTCCAATAATGTCAAATCAACATCCAAAAAACCTAAATAGAAGTTGATTTGTTCACACTATTAAGAGAAGCTCAAACCATTAAACATAGTAACAAAAGAACCATCCGAATGAAGAGAAATAGCTACAAATACATAAATGCGTAATAAATTACTGGATTCAAATAATTAAACATTTAGAACATACTACAACTTTCCTTTGGGCAAACTCAATAATATATTATAATAAGTTTAATGCCATATACACTTTTTTTACGTAATCATACAAAAACTCTTCAAACTTAAACATTATCTTTGCATATGTAATATATTTGGCAAGTGAATGTTGTTTTTGCCCTATTTTGTTTATTATTCATAGAGTATTAATTGACCTTTGGGTAAATTCTAAAACTCTATCAAGTAATAACCATCATTTGCCCATATAATCAATTCAATAATAGGCATTAATATTTTATGAATAAATGACTATTTAATATACATGGAAAAAATATTCACTTAATTAATTTGGTCAACTTGGTGATTAATAAATTATCTTGTCATAATGTTATGTATAAATTAATAAATAACATATAATTTTAAATTCTAATAATAATATGCATAAAATTGATGCAGGAATCATTAATGAAATTAATAGAATACATAACATCATAATAAACTAAAAATGGCATTAAATTCTAGAAAAAAAATAAATTAAACAAGTATGTAGACATGAACCTTAAATGCTGATAATAAGTCAGTAATTTTTTAATAATGAGGTCTATATCATTCTTCCATTGTAGTCTAGCGGCTAAGATGTTTGGCTTTCATCCAAGAGACCAAGATTTGACTCTCAACAAGGACGTTATACTTGCCTTCCTCTATTTAAAACTCTAATTCATTTAGAATTCTGACGATACACATTGTTGTACAATTCCAGAGTCATAGTTGTTGTACAGTTTAACAACTAAGCTTCTAATTACATGTAAATAAACATGATAAGAAAAGAAAGCTCTTATATTCCTCATGCATTTAAAACAAAGCTCCTATATTTCTCATGCATAAAACGATGAAAGATTTAACTTGATATTCCTTATACATGAAACTCTAGCTGACTTATGCAAAAAATTAATAATAAAGTTTATTAGACATAAGGCCATAACTATTTTAGTTCTCCATCTTAAAAATCCTCTCATCACAATATTTTCCATTTTTTCGTAGAAACCATTAATAGTGAATGGTCACACAACTCTTCAAACATCAATATTTTTGGCAATCATCATAGTAAAATAGGTAAATAAATTGTTTATTCAAAACATAAGCTCTGATAACACATGTAAAAATATGGTCTTTATGATTAAAAAAATCAAAATTGACATTCACAACTTCAGGATCTTGAATAAACCATTGTCACAAATCATTAGCGTGTAATATTGTTTACTTGATGTGAAAGTTTCCATTATTGTAAAGAGATTAAGGAACTTCACCGCATTATTGTTTAAAATTAGTTTCTCTCTTTGTACTCTTTTACGGATATAGAAACTTGATGGAAAACTATCTATAACCCTAGCTAGTAGAGAGAGGGCCAATTTATATAACTATAACTTTTAATATAACACATTCATCAAGTGGCCAAAATAAACAGTTGAGATTTATTCCACTATTAAATAAGAATATGGATCAAATAAGACTCTTTAATTATATTAATATCGTTATTAAAATATTTTGAATATGGTTTGGCAAGATACTTTAAACTTTCTTTTAATAGAGTAAACATTAAGCGTGCATAAACAAATCCCTTAGTATCTTCATAATTTACCATAACACTATAAATCACATAATGCAGGTCATCGTAGTTATACACTTTAACATCACATACTTCCTTCCATATACCACAACACTAGTAATTTATTAAGTCAAGTAATATAATTAATATGTAAATATCATAAAGGCCCACATTAATATTTTGTAGTCAATTTGATTTCTTATTTAATAACAATTACATGTACACAATCATAATAAATTAGAAAATTGCCAATAAAAAAACTTTGTTGAGCTCAAGAGTTTAAAAACATCATAAAAAACAAATATCAATATAAACAAGTCCCATTCTTTGGACATGTTCCTCAAATAATTTTGGTGAAAGAACTTTAGTTAAAGGATTTACAATCATAAGATCTGTTTTAATTATATTCAATACACACTATTTGTTTATGAACTTCCTCCTTTATGCAAAATATTCCAACTTTATATGTTTAGTACCTCTAGAGTACTTATCATTCTTGGAGAAGAAAACACCTGCAGAATTGTTACAATAAATTGCTTAGTAATGGTGTCAACAACTCAAGCCTAGAAATAAAGTTTTGTGATCTTAAAGTATGAATTATGTCCTCAAAATAAGCCATAAATTATGTTTCCATAGTGGATGAAGCAATGATAGATTATTTAGCACTTTTCCATGAAATTGCTGCTTTTACTAGTATAAACAACTAGCTACGATTGATTTTCTACCATCAATGCATCCAGCAAAACTCGAATATGAATATCCAATTACTTTTAATGGATTTGATCTTTTATACATAAGCATATGGTTCTTTATTCCTTGAAAATACCTGAAGACTTTCTTTGCAACTTTCCATAGGTCTATACTGGGATTACTTTGATATCTACTTATTATTCTAATTGCGAAGCTAATATTAGGTCTCGTGCATGTTTGTAAATACATTAGACTACTTATTGAGCAAGTTTTACTTATATAAAACCCTCAATGTTTCGCAAGTGCACGAATTGTAAAACGTAGTAATTGAGGTGTCAATCTCACAAGAACTAATTGAATCCTATCATTGTCTAAGGTTGCAAAAAATGTGAATCAAAATGAAAATAAAATTAAACAAAAAATGAAGCAATTGAGTATGGATTGACTGAAATGAAAATTCCAAAATTTACACAAGTAAATCAAAATGGAGTACTAACCACTTAACAAATAAAAAATCCCAATAAGACAAGATCAAACAATTATGAGAAGATGGGATTCACTTTATCGTCATTATGCTACCTTAATCACTTTTGATCTAATCGGTATCGATCCTAGAATTCCAAAGGGTTGATTATTCTCTCTTAAATCTAATCATTTAACCATAATTAATAATCCCTAATTGATTCCGAAATTAAGATTTTGTAATCTCTCAATTAAAAAAAACAACCTACGCCTTTAATTAGTTTGTAAGCTATTTATTAGATAATTGGGTCCTCATACAAGATCTCTCTTTGTATGATTATCAATTTAATATTTATGTGATCTATTTGGTTGTTAATTCTCATTACCCAACCTAATCATGTTATTATCGATCTAATCTCTCAATTTATTATCTAAGTATGCAAAAACCATAAATATCGCAACACTGAAACATTTCATTAATATCAAAAGCAATTAAGTCACAAAATGATTCAAGAATAATTCCCATAATGAAATTAGAACATCATTAATGTAAGTGTAAGTCGACTTGTTACATGTGTAAGTCGACTTATGCTTGCACGGTTCTGATAAGTCGCCTTGTCCACGAGTATAAGTCGACTTATGTGTG
>JANZXV010000210.1:12610347-12622074 GCA_027576455.1 Erythroxylum roigii
GTATCAGTGGCGTCTCGGTTCACAATTTTCCTTTTAGCAGTTTAATGCATTTGTGCATGAATGCACATGCCCAATAGAAGTCAATATAATATGTCACAGTCCATGAGTCAGTCCAAATGTACAGTCCAATTAAACAGTTGTCTAATGCCCAATTCACAGTCAATAAAAGCCATATATAATCCACGTAATCCCCGTAGGGCAAACAAGTCACAGTAAACACGTAGATCGAGATAACCAACTAGGTTACTCACCTATGACTTCCGAGCTAATGCCGGGAAGTTTCCGCCACGTCGGTTATCGAACGACGCTCTGCTGGGGCCTCTATAAGAAGCAAAGACAGTAACAATTACTAACTATTCAATTCGAATGAATTACGGATGCACAGTAGGTGAAATATGCATGTTTATGAATTCCCGGCCTTAATCCCCTTTTTTTCCATCAAAAAATCCTTCTATAAATTAGAAAACTAATGGCGCTGACGGTGCGCAATTCGGACTTCTATAGGTCCCCAATTAAATAAAACAGTGATTACACAGACTTTTATCCGGACCCACGTCACTTTCCCGTCCAAAAATCCCCAATCTCTCAAAAAATGAAAATCAATATTCTACGAATCCGATGCCTCAAGAATCAGGTCAATCGGATGTCGTACGGAAAAGTTATTCACGAAAGAAACCAAAATTCAACAATTATATATATATATAAATCCCTTATCTCCTACTCTTTTTCCCATTCTTTTAACCGAAATTCAATAAATCATAACTTATTCTACACAATTCAGAAAAATGCAAACTATACCTAATTGGAATGATAATGAAACCCACTACAAGTTCCCTTTAGATCAGAAAAATCAATTTCACCCCTAAGGGTGTCAAAAATCCAATGCAAACTACTGCCCACACACTTACCTCTTAAAACAGAACAGTAATTGGAAATTCACTAACTTTCATTATAGGCTGTCAAAAATTATACAATAAATGTGCTCATCAAGATCCCAATGTTATCTATAACTTTCATGAAACAACCCAAATTTCAATTCCCTTGCGAACCAGGTCAATTAATTCACTCAATGTTGTTGTCCCTGAAATTACTCAATCTGAGCAGTCAATTTATATCCAGTAGAACTCCCTGTACACAAATCAGAAAAATCACCACTTTATATCCCTGAAAAGATAAAACCCCAAACTTCAATTTTTCCCGAAATAACCAGACTCCAATTCAGCCTCTAACAGTTCCAAATTTTTTATGCAAGTTTATGACCTAATCAGTCATTAACATCCCAATGTAGGTTCAGATTTTGAAATTCCATATCTCCCACATCTGACTTCAAGAAATTACAAAACATATACCATTTTCAAGATCAATGTGTCATCTAAAACTCTTCAGTATATTTCCAACACCAGGTTGAGTCACAAAAATTACTAAAATTCTTCCAAATCCGAATGTGCACTAAATTGGCCTTTCCAGCTGGGTTTCATTCAATGCATAAAAACAGTTAACACTCATCAGTCCATAACTGCTAATATACACATAGAAAAATTACAAAATCAGTGGAATTAGAAAGCTAACTTAATAGGCTTCAATTTTCCATTTCATCCATTTGTCCTAATTCCTTCTCAATTAAATTATAAAAATTAGCAAAACTTTAGGGTATGATTTCGGGTACTATTCATTCCAGTCAAGAACAGCAACTTTCCAAGCCAAATTGCACCCTCTTAAGATTCAATTTGGACAACACCTATTTCACACAAAAATGTAGCTAACATCCTAAAGTTTAAGTGGCCACAAACCTCACCTCATTTTCATTCCTACACAAATAGTTATGCTAACAACAGTACAATCGGTGAAAACCCTAATTTTCCAGATTTGGTGTTAACCTTAGTTCTATCATTTCCAATGCCATTAACACATCATTAAACATCCAAATGAACACAAATCAGTTCTTCTAACATTCATACATGTACTAGGACTAATACACAAAAATTTGCAGCACTCAATTCCTAAATTCCTATGTACAATTCATCATCAAAATTCAATCACCAATCAAATTAAAACCATTCAATCATACTACTTCCAATTCTTACTCCACCCTAACCTTATACCCATCATTTTAAACAATAATAGACATCAATTTAATGCATCCATAAACATAATAAATGCTCCAAACCTTTCATTCATAACTCCTAACTACCATGGCATTCAATTCCTACTTAAACAACATTTAAAACATGATATAAAGCTTAATTCAATTACTTACCTAATTAGCTTTTCCAACCTTCTCTTCTCTTCAATTCCTTCCTATGCTTTCTAACTACTTCTACTAAGACCAAGCATGCATCTCCTCATCATCTAACTTTGTTGGAATAAGAGAACATCTTGAATTTATGGAGAAAGATGAAGAAAGAAGCAAAATTCGATGGTGGAGGTAAGAAAGGGTTTTAGGCTTCGGATGAGAGAAGGCATTTAACACAAAACAACTCATTTCCTACTTATCTAATGGCTTAACCGTGGGAGAGAGGAGTGAGCATTAAATGATGGCATAGGTTGGCAAAATGTGATTTGTTCTTGGTTTCAAAGAAAAGTCAACATAATCATAGTTAATTCTTTACTCAAATCCACCCCACATTTTCGGTTATGGAGCAAATGAAGCAAACTAATGCATTCTTTGGCATCACCGAAATTAAGCATGCAATGGAAGCAAATGTGGCAAGATGGGATTGGTCCAAAGATAATAAGAAAAGTCAAAGATTGCAACTATTATACTTTAATCAATTGAACCTAGTCCAAAATTAACCCAATCAATTCAAATGACCCTAATTTCAATCCCAAAATAATATACCCAATAGTACAGTGCCATTGGGTAGCAATTTTCGCTACCAAAAATCGACCGGTTCGCCAATTGGCGATTTTTTCGGTCCGAAAATTTTCTCCGAAAAAATCCAGAAAAATTTCTGAAAATCCCTTAAAATAGAAAATAATTTATGGCGCACTCAGAATAATTTTTCAAACCCAAAGATTACGTTAGTCCCAATAAAATGGTCTTAGGTACGAAAACCGGGAATGTCATGTATGCATGTACAGTAATTTCAAGTGCACAATTGTGACTGTGTACCAATCCTATTATGCATGAACAATCCTATGAAATCCCAATCTAGCATATCCTATGCCAATTTACTATTCTACCCTTTCAATTGAGGGTGGGATGTTACACACTTTCATCCAATGTACACAGTCATTTATCACATTTGTCGAACCCAAGTTCGACATTCAACATTTAGTTAAGCATTTATTTCCCACATTCACATACACGAGTTAACACTCCCAATATAGTCTCGAATATTAAACTCCTCATAAAATCAATTGTCTAGAATCATCAATATCACAATCATATCCAATTCATTTCAATATATATAGATATAAGGATTAATTAAAAACAATTCAAACAGAAGAATATATCTAATTGAGATCACATATCTAGGTTACTCACAGTTTACTCTAGATTAGTTATTGCCTTGATGGTCCGGCAATATCTGGATGTTTTTGGTCAATTTGTGCTTCTATATGACACAATACACACATATTTACACATTACTAACTTATTTAATCAAATAAGTGCTGAATCTTACATATGTATATGTGTTATGTTCAATGCATGCTCAATTGACTATCTCGAGTATGTAACCTTATAGACAAATCTTACTCACTCATTCATCTTAGCTTGTGTTCATATGAACATCCTTATACTGTTTACATCTCATACTTTCCAAATTCATATGCATTGATATCAAACAACTCATTTATTGAATTATAACATCATTTAAGAACCTAAGCTCGTCAAACATTTAATCAATTGATTCAACTTCAAACTAAGCTCATTTTAAGCCCTAATCAAGTCTAAAAGTATCAATGTATATTGTTTTATCCTTATATAGCTCAAACAGAACACATAACACAAACTCTCCTTTCTGCCAAGCATTTCCACGATCGTGGAAAGGAACCATACAATTTCCACGATCGGGCGATATGTGATCCGAGACCTACCTTCCTTTTTCTTCAAGTTTTCTTCCAAACTCTAACTCCTTTGTGATAGTTCTTCAACTATACCTCACTTATACTTTAAGGATACTTCAATTTCTCATCATTTCATCTCAAACTCCAAGCCAAAATCATTTAATTGACAATTCATAAATAATTTATCTCATCATCAATCAAACAAATGCTTTCATTTACTATCTTACATGTTACACCCTAGTTATTTTCCATTCCAGGAACATTACATTAAAATCATTCTTTAGCATAAATTCATCTTCAACATACCTCTAATCTCAACCTAATTCATTATTAAAACAATCTATAACCTAAGGTTTCCATACTTCAAAACAAAACCAATTCATTCATCACTTTTCAAGCACATCTCATCATCAACCTTACATGCAATTCATCTTAATTCATCCCTAACCAATCTTTATGGATGTTATGTGAACATATAGCTCAATAAGGTAATCAAATAATTACTTGTTTCTCTCAAGATTTCCTTAATCAACAAGCTAAGCAAGTCTCCCAAGCATCAAACATACATTAAAAACAAGATGGGATTAAAAGGTTTCAATTTACAAGATGAGGGTTACAAAATTTTAGCAAAACTTTAAGGGTTTTAGGGATTGTGTAAAAGTGTCGTAGGTGGGAGGAAAGAAGGAGAAAAAATAGACCAAACCATGAAAGATGGTGATCTTACAAGAGTAAGAAAGCTCTCGATAGGTAAATAAAAAAGTCAGTCCTTTGTTGTATCCTTCAATGAAAATGGGAAAGCGCTTAACATGATATGCTTAACTATCATGCCTGGAGTTTCATGCTCAGACAGATCGCATCAAGCTCCTTGAGATGCTTACGAACATCCTCACCTGCAAGTCCATGAAAGTTAGGCAAAAGGTGGATTAAGCTAGAATTAGGCTCAAAAGTGATTTTGTAACATCCCACCCCCGACAGGAAGGGTAAATTAGTGATTTAGCAAAGGCTGAGAGTGATTGGGATTAATTAGAATTGTTTATGCATACTGGTATTTGTAAACAGTGAATTTGTGCACATGAAATAACTGTACATGCATTCATGATAATTCCCGGTAATTGGGCCTAAACGAAATTTTACTGTGATTAATGTGGAAATTGTATTTGAAAAATTTATTGGACTGAGTTTTTATGTGTTTTCTATTTTACGGGAATTATAGGAATTTTCTGAAATTTTCCGGAGAAAATTCCCTAGTCGGAAAAAAAAATCGCCAAGTGACGAACCGACTGGTTTTCGGTACCGAAATTGCTATCAAATGGTACTGGCCTATTGGATATTTTGTGTTAGGGTTGAAATTGGGACCCTTTGAAATGCATTATTAAAGATGTAATTATGAGGATTTATTAATTAGTAATGAACTTTGACTTTTCTTCTTTAATGGGCTAGTCTTATTTTGACACCTATTACCTTCATTTAATGCTTGAAGCCAAGCATTCTCGGTTGTTCCAATAGATGAAGGGAATATTTATATGAGTTTACTAGCTTTACTTATGTTCCATCCGAAAAACCCTCCTCCTTTGCCTCTTATTGGATTTCTTTCAAATTTTCTTTGATTTAATTGTTGTTTTCCTCCAACCTTGAGTGATTTCCTTGCAAGCTTTCAAACTTAAAGCTTCTACCTCCTTACCTTGATGATAACCATGCATGGGATAGAGAAGAAGTAAAATAGTTGGAGAATTGAAAAGTTGGAAGCTTTGATTAGAGACCTTTTGGAATGCCGATTCCCCGACGTCACTGAGGATTCCAGGTATTAGCTCGGAAGTCCAGGTGAGTAACCTCGATGGTTCCTTCACTTATTATATATGTACTGTGGAGAATAATGGAGGGATTAGGGTTGTGATTGTTTATGACTGGATTCCGGACAGGTGGTCCGAGAATTAGAGAAAACTGACATAGAAGTGTATCTGGTTGTGACTCTGTGAACTGAATTGCTTTTACTGTGTGAAATGGTACTATACGAATGGCTTGTACTGTTACTGCTTAAATGTGACTAGTAGATGTGCTATATGAACGTGAATTGTTTGCGATTACTGTGATACTGTGATCAACTGCTTGAAGTGTTCCGGATGTGCACATTGTACATTACTTGCTATACTGTACTGTATTTCATTGCCTTTACTGGGGTAAACTGTTTTATACTGACTGTTAAATTGGACATATGCATTGCATACATCAACACATAAACTGATAATAACAACAGTTGTGACCCGAGTCGCCACTGATACTGAGACTGAAGAAGAGCTTCGAGCTCGAAGGGAGTTCTACTTCCTAGACGCATCCACTGAATACTGTTATACTGATACTGAAAAAGAGCCTCGAGCTTGGAGGGAGTCTTACTCCCTAGACGCGTCCACTAAATATTATTCACTGTTAATGCGCTTGGTCACAACTCTGTAATAAAATGGGAAAGCATCACATGTGTATTGCATAAATGCTTGAGTACATACTGTCAATGGAAAAAGGCAAGAATGCCTTAGAAAATTATGATCTGCTTATATCTATTGACTGAGGTGGTATTTTGTTTTTAACTGTGTTATGCCTGTAATGTGCTTATATGATGCATGAATTGGGCGAACCATCGATGATGGTTCCTCACTGAGTTCGCAAAAACTCACCAAAATTTTGCATCTATTTTTCAGGTCTTGAAGAATACCCCGTTTGACACGGGAGTATGTCTACTGTAGGCAAGTGAAGGATAGAGGTCGGGATCAGTTTGCGTCTGCATTAGTGTCCAATAGAATTGTATTCCAAAATGATAATTTGTATTTATAATGGGCCAATGTGGTTCTGTTATTTGTACATTAAATGGTTTTGTAAATCATTTTTGACTATTTGTAATAACTGAAACTGATTATTTATGCACGTGGGTGCAAATTGTCTACTGTTTTCTGCGCACATGAGAGTAATGAAAAATAAATGGCTCTGATGGAATGAATCTTTTAAAGCAAAAAAATTTTTACTGAGTTCTACTGACTGATGTAGTACGCCACCCTCACGGAGCACGGACTCGGATATCACCAATGATGTTGGGTTCGGGTCACGAGGGAGTGGGGTGTTACATTTAGGTGGTATCAGAGCCCAATAGTACGTATTGTATCTGGGCATTTTCTGGAACATAGGTTGCATGCATATGAGTCGTGTCGTTGCAGACCATGGCAACTAATCCCTAGTCTGAGTCGCACAAGGATAAATCCTACGTGTCAATTTGTGTTAAGTGGTTAAGTGAGAGACAAATGAGACTGTCTCAGAATGAGAGTTTAGGACAGTGTATGGGCAATTAGGAAGGGGAGAAAAAAAATGGAATGGATAATAAGATTTATATATAAACCCTCGAATATGGTATAAGCATGATTACGTTGACATGGACTGATTGAAGAAAGGAATGAGATCAAAATGAATCAGGGGCTTGAAAGTGGCACTATCATGGCGAAAGAAAACGGAAATGTCTATAGCTTGGAAAGGTCCACTGTGGATATGAGGGACATATTGGTTAAAGTATGCCTTTGTGAGATTAAAAGTCCGAGATGATTAGGTAATTCAATGAATTGGAACTGAGTAAAAAGGTATATGGTTCGATCAGGCAGATGTAGTGGCTATCATAGATGATGATGATAGCGAGATTGGAATGAGATCAATATTGTACCGTAAAGGTCTACTTTAAACAAAAAAATGAAGTGATTTTAAGGTTAGGAAGAGATAGAAATGGTGAGATGAAAGTGTTCAGATAAACTGAAGTGGACTCGTGAAACGATTACGATCATGAGTGCATGAGTAGGGACTAAAATGGTTATACGAATATTGTACTAAGAGTTGTAAATCAGTATAAAGGGATATTCGGAGAAAAGAAAGACTAGAAATTTCTACTACTAGTGTACCGGAAAATTCTGGATTGGTTGAATATAGGTATATGAAACGGAAATGGTAAATGGATGGGTAAATAGAGAGAGATACAGTGTATTTATATCAATGATATATTCTGTCGTGTTTTGGATGATGTGCCTCGATTGTAAGACTAATGTGAATATCCTATCGTGGATTATTTGAGGAAAAGAAAGAGATAAGGATGAGATGACAGTATATAAGCCAAGTTAATGTGACCTTAAAAGGTCAAGCTGCCACATTACTGATATGGGAATAAAAATATGTGAACTGAAAAATGAAACAATGATAGTGATATATGATATATGAAAAGACTTGTCGCTTTTAAGTTGATTTACTGTTGGGAGTATTTATTGGATAAAGGAAGGCATAAGAGGACTGAGCGTGCCTGTATGGGAGGAAATGAAAAATGATTAGGGCATAAGTCCTCTATTCGAGGATTGGCACAAACAGAAAGGAGTTTTTTATTAATTGGTCTTCGAATAAGATGAAATAATTTATGGTGATGTGTATGGGAAAGTATAAGTGTCAAAGAAAGTGTTTAGTGTCTCACAGAACCTTAGTGTAAGGAATGTTATGATCTTTCACATTATGGCATAAAATAGCTCTTATTGAGATAGTGAGGATAGTTGAATTGAGCTTCTTGAGATACTACAAATGATTGAAAAGCAATTAGGGAAACTAGTTGGTTGATGAGAATTTCGTGAACAGTATAAAATGATGGTAGCAAGATTAATGGTCATGAAGGGAACAAATCGAAAATAAATATGTACCAAATCAAAAGTGAAATGGAGTCATAGGAGACTTAGGCATAACAAGTGAAATATACTACTGAGGTTATATGCATTGTGAGTACAGAAATGTAAAGTATCCAACTACGTGAGTGGATTTTCAATTTAAAGTGATCCTATCGCAATGTGAAGAGAATAGGTCTCCATATTTGTGATGCAAAAATGGTGAGAAATCTGGAATTGAATCTATAAAAAAATAATATCAACCCACAAAGTGAAATACTCAAATGAAATGGAATTTATGGAGTTACAAGTATGAATAACTAGACATTGGCATATGTCGATGTGAATTAAAGGAAATCAATTGAAGAGAGAAAATTAGTGGAGACAAGAAGTCCTCAAGGAAAACTGACAATGACGTGATGTAGTGTTACCTTCATGAAGGGATTGCAAATACACTAATTGTGGACTCAATGAAAAAGTTGAATAATGTCTGTTAAAGTTAACAAGACCCTAATAGAGATTGATGTGAGGTAAACAAATGGTATTAACTGATGATTATGATCATAGATGTAGTGTGTTTGAAAGTGTTGAAAAGTAAAAAGAGCTATATGAATAATTGAGGAATCTGACATTGATGATAAGTATAATAAGAAGTGAGTTGAGTCCGTTAAATGGTATTGGTGCTATGATCTAAATTATTTGACGCCTTAGGTTCAGGCATTTCTATAGAGGATACATTGTGTTACTTCGAGGAAAAAGACTGGCTTAAATGCCTACTATACTGGTAAAGGTCGAGTGAAATCTCAAATAGTGAACAGACAATTTTGAAATGAACAGACCAATTGCAGATATTGGGGTTTCCAAAGCTAGAATAATTGCAGATATTAATAAAGAGTACGAAATGTCAAATAGAATATGGGGTAACATGAAGTGTTACTAGAGCATTGAAGTTGTAGCTTTAGTGGTAGTGGTACTGGATAGAGGTAAGAAAGGTTAAGAGTTCAGGAGTCAAATTGGTGATTCCCATACTGAATCTGAATATTCGAGTGTAATCGGAAGAACGATATTGGGTGATTCAAAGAAGAAACATGTGTACCCGAGAAAAGGGATTGAGCAAAGGAATTGAGAAATCGAAGCTAGACATCCTAGCAGGAATATGCGAAGAGTGACATTGTTGAGTTACTACAGGTATAGAATGAAGGGATTATAGGTTCCCGTGATTATAGGTTTGAATGTTCAAGTGCTTAAGTGTTTGGACTGCAGAGGATTATGACCTCATTATATAGTTTTGACTGAATGACTATAGTAATTACTATGGTGATCACAAAAAGGGATTGTATTAAACGGAAAAGTGCTTACTAAGAATCAAAGACCAAAATTGGTTTGAGACTGTAATGAGTGAAACAAAGGAAAGTGACTCAGGAAAGCTGAATGGGTTAGTGGAGGTGGAACCGGATCGGACAAAAGAATGCGTATACACTAAAGAACAGTGAATTGTCAGATAAATTGGAACTAAGAGTCAACGAAATATGAAGAAGAAATGTGTTAGGTGAATTACCACCGGTTATAGCGAAATGGAGATAAGTGTCACTGTGTTGGTACCAAAGGAAAGGGAAGGGACAAAGACGAGCTAAAAGATTTTTGTGTCAGTATCACCTTGACAAGGTGTACTCAGAATTGGCAAAAAGGGTATAAATGGAACATGAATGAGTCTGTATGTTACTGGAGAAACAGGTATGGGATTAATAAAACGTGATAAGTGGACAGGTTCGGAAATAACGGTCTGAGTCATAGCATCTGAACTAAAGGTAGTGTCTACTCTGAAAACGGCAAGTGAGATAGGTAAGATAGTGAAATAGCCAACTGACAGCCTTATTGAGTTCGTCTACTGTGATGAGTGATAATGTAATAGCCAAAAAAGTGACTGAAAGACTGACTGAGGTTGTTTACTGTGATCTTGCAAAAAGTGAGTCATTGAGTGACAAAGTGTATGGGAAATGTAGGGACATATGAGAACTGTCATAGTGAACCGTCGACTGAGAATTTCGAGGACGAAATTTTTATAAGGAGGGGGGAGTTGTAACATCCCACCCCCTACTGGAAGGGGTAATTTTGACATAGCATTGAGATGGATTGGGATTTATTAGGACTGCTCATGCATACTAGGATTGGTACACAGAGAATTTGTGCACATGCAAATAACTGTACATGCATACATGACATTCCCGGTTTTCGTGCATAATGCAATTTTATTGTGATTAACGTGGTTCTTGTGTTTGAAAAATTATTCTGAGTGAGCCATTGAGTGTTTTATATTTTAAGAGATTTTTGGGAATTTTTCTGGAATTTTCCGGAGAAAATTCCCGGACCGAAAAAATCGCCAAGTGGCGAACCGGTTGATTTTCGGTAGTGAAAATTGCTGTCCAATGGCACTGTCATATTGGGTATATTATTTTGGGATTGGAATTAGGGTCATTAGACTTGAATGGGTCAGATTTTGTTAGGGTTTCTAAATCCTACTACACATTTGTCTTATTACTATTTTGTCTTTAGTTTATTTTGTTTTTTTCCTTTAAAATGCCACTTGTCCCATGAATTAATTGTGTTTGACTTATGCTTCCTTGTTTCTCTCGGATTTGCCTAGTGAAAGAGTGAAATAAAGCAAGTTTTATTGCTTAAGTCCATAGTCATCCGAATGCTTCATCCTTCCTTCTTCTTCTTTCGTTGTTCTCCAAGTTTCCTAGTGAAAATTGCTTAGCTCTTCTTCCTTCCTACCTCAAGTGATCTTCCTACATGCATATGAACCTAAACTACATGATGAGAACCATGCATGAGAAGTAGAATAGTTGGAGATTGGGAAGATTGAAGACTTTAAGAGTTGAAGTTAAGAGCTTGAATTAGGTAAGACTTTAACTATGTCTTAATGATACTTTGCTTTTGTATTTATTGAATCATGGTTATTAGATGCATGTAATGGGAGTTATGGTGAATTGATTGTGCTTATTGATGCATTAATTGGATGACAATTATAGCTTGAATTGGTGGGTAT
>JANZXV010000210.1:12687789-12699236 GCA_027576455.1 Erythroxylum roigii
ATCAATTCATAAACAATGTTCATGAATATCAAATTAATGAATTATGCCTTTCTTTATTTATTCATAAAGTCTGCACACGACTATGAATAAAACGCGCTAAAGGGGATTGCCTTTAGGGCACAAATAAACAGTACCGTACATGCATAAGTCGACTTACCAAATGTACAAGTCGACTTATTGGTGCTGAATGCGTGTAAGTCGACTTATCCACGTCTTATACTTACAAATTCTACCTTCTGAAGGGTCAAAAATGGAACAAAAGATGACGATATAAACTAAGATGATGCAAAAAGTCAAACTAAGACGGTCAAACTAAGACGAAGCAGCACTAAGACGAAACAAAACTAAGACGAAGTAGAATTAAGACGAAGCAGAACTAAGATGAAGCAAAACTAAGACGAAGCAAAACTAAGACGAAGCAGAACTAAGACGAAGCAAACTAAGACGAAGCAAAACTAAGATGAAGCAAAACTAAGACGAAGCAGACTAAGACGATGCCAAAGTCAAACTAAGATGATACTAAATCACTTTCCACACTCTCCAGAGAATCTCCCCTTAAAAGGATCATAACTTTCGACTTAGATGTCCAAAAATTTTATGCTATATACCGTTGGAAAGATAAAAGAATGATTTACAACTTTATAGAAGATAACTTTGCCTAAATCAACCCAGATCAACCCGGGAATTTTCCTAAAGTCAATATATGAATTTTTCCCTTATGAAAACTTAGGAAACATAGGAGAAAACAAAATCATAAACCATTAGTATCAAAAGATCATAGTTTTACAAAGCTTTAGTGGGCATTTCAAGCCCCAATAGATTCATGTTTCAAAAGAAATCCTAAAATACAAAAGATACATGAACAATAAATTGCTCAAAATGTAACTAAAGCCTTAGTTTTCAAGATTAGCTTAAAATACAACAACATTTCAAAAGTGGAGTGATGCCTTGGCCTTTGACTCTCAATCTCTTGCTCATCACCTACTTATGAGGAGGAAAGTGAGGGTGAGCTTAAAGCCTATGGGTAACACTTTTATAGTTTGTAACAAGCAAAGACATTTTAAAAACAATTTCAATGCAGAAATTCATGTGTATGCATTACTCTTGCCAACTTGTCATGAACACATAAAAATATCAAATGGTTTGGGTAAGTGCAAAACATGACGCACTACACATTTCCAATGAAATGGTCCTGTGTAGTTGTGAATTCTTGAGGGAGTCCTTGAGGGAGCTCCATGCCATTATCGGGCAGGTAGGAGAAGCCTATACTTGAGTCAACGTGCACGTGACAATTCTTGAGAGACTACCATAAACCCACATAACACATAGATTTCCAAATCTTGTAAGCTTGATGCCCAGAAAGGCACATTCTTTTGAAAACTTGCTTTTCTTATGCTTGTTATATCTTAAAAACCATTTCCAAAAGTATGGTTTCATCATCATGCAACATTTCAAAGAATCGTTTTAAAAACAACTTTCCATAAATCATCACACAAATCATGTATAAGCATGTAGGCATTAAATGCACATGAATGAGGTGGTTGCAAAATTAATTACTATCATTTATTGACAGAAAACTTTTATTAGCTTATCACCTAACTATAAAAGTGAAACCCACTTTGAAGTCCTTGACTATGGCTTGTTTAAATATGCCTCTCCTCTTGCTCCTCTTGCCCTTTTTTATTTTCTTCAACATTGACAAAAATCCCAAATCAAAAGAATTCAAATTGGAAAACCCAAAGAACCAAATGCATGAAATTGATCCGGGAATACTTATACCCATACCTTTCCTAAGCTCTTTGAACCAAAAACCTTTCAAAACTCCAAAAGATTACACACAACTTAGCTTAAATCTTCACCAAACAATGATTTTCTTGGCTCTAATGGAAGCTTTAATCTTCCTCTTCCTTTTTCCCTTCTTGATCACTCTCAAAATCCGTCTTGAAGGTTAGGAAAAATTAAAACCTGGCTTGCTCTTCTTTCTTTCCCTAAACTCATGAAACTCTCTCCCTTCTTTCTTCAATTTCGTTTTTCTCTCTCTTCCAAAAGCAAGACGCCCCATTTTCTTCTCTTTTACACCATTAATGATTGCATAAAGTCTCTTTTTCCTTTACTTTAATGCCTTATGGTTTTTAAACTCAAGTGACTTGCCAAAATTGGCCTTACACTCTCCCATGTCATATTATCTTACCCACATTACATGCTAATCAATTCCAACATGACAAGTCTAGCAAGTCCCTAAAATACATCTAATCATGCTTATAGTAAAAAAAATAGGGGCCAACAAGAATACAGTTTTTGATTTGATAAATAAGCCTTTTGGTGCTCACTCCACTTGTACTCTTCTCAGTGAAATCTTATAAGGAAGCCTCTCTATTTGAGAAGCTAATTTTCCATATCAACCTGTCACTATACAAGAGATTGACAAGACCTTGAAATCTCTTCACCTTCTCAAAGCTCCTAGACCTAATGGCATTAATATAATTTTTTTCCTTTAGTAATGGCCTCTTACAAGGAATCTCGTTTCAGTTGTTATCTTGGAATTCTTCAATAAGGGTTCCCTACTTTCAAAGATTAACAAGACTTTCATTACACTTATTCCTGAAAGTGATGAGCTTAAATAATTTTCTAACTTTCACCTCATTTGATGTTACGACTCAATTTGCAAATTGATTTCTAAAATACTAGCTCATTAATTGTGAAAGATTCTTCCAAATCATATTGGAGATACTCAAGATGCTTAGATCCATTTGAGGATTATTGGTGACAATGTGCTAATACTTCAGGAGCTTGTTAAGACTTACTTAAAGAAGAAAGATAGATCAAATTGGTTCATCAAAATTGACCTAAAAAGGGCTTACAATAGTATGCATTGGGATTTTACAATTAACATTCTTTCTGTCATAAACTTTCCTTGGACATTCATTCAATGGATTATTTAGTGCATCACTTCTCCTTCTAATAGTATCCTTGTTGCAAAGGAATTCGCCAAGATGAAACCATTTTCCTTATCTATTTGGTTTGATCATGGAAGTCTTCAATAGACTCCTTATAAGGGTTATAGAAAGAAACAAGGGTTTCAATATCACTCCAAATATGGAAAGTTTTAAATTAAAAAACTATACTTTGCTAATGATCTCATTCTACTTTCCAAAGTAGATTCCACATTTGTGATAACTCTTATGAAAGCTCTCAAGATTTGTAATATAATGCCTAGTCTCGAACTAAATTGCTCCAATAGTGCAAATGCTACAAAATTTTAATCAACCCTAGTTTCCATTATTGGTTTCAAACAACAACTTCTTTCAATAGTGTACTTTGGCATTCCAATAACATCTTCAAGGTTAATCTCAAAGGATTATAGTAGTTTGATTGATAAAATCAACAACAATATGTTCTTATGGAGCTGGAGCTCTAGAAACCTCTCCACTACTGGTAGAGCTCATCTTATTGTTTCCATCTTGAATTCCATCAGTGTCTGTTAAGCAACTCACATTGCCTTGCCTATTAAAATTATCAAAACCATTGGCAAGATCCTCAATAGATTTTTGTGGATTCATTGTAAAGGAACTCATAATAGGGTGAAAATGAAATGGAGGAATGTGTTCCTTCCTAAAAATTAAGGTGGAGGGACTAGCAATCAACTTTACTCACAAAAAGGCTATGGAGACTAATAAAAGACAAACAATCCTTACAGTGCAGATGTATATGTAGCTGTTTCATCAAGAACAGAAGCTTATGGTCAATAGATTGTTCACACATTCCCTCCACCACACTTATAGCCATCCTAAAGTTGAGAGACCAGTATAAAACAAACTTTATTGCGCTTATAGGTAATGGGAATTCCACCAATTTCTGGTATGATAATTGGCTTTCTGTGGGACCTTTGATTAATTACAATGTTGTTTCTTCAATAAAGAGTTCAATCCCTTTAGATATGTTAGTTGCTACAGCCTTACAAAGAAAGGGTAAAGTGTGGAGCTCAACAATCACCACCTCCCTAGCTAATGAAATTTACAACTCTTATTGTAACACTGAAACAGACAAATACTTTGGAGACATGCATCTGATGGCAGATTTTTAATCCCCTCTTGTAAGGAGTTATTCTTCAAGCAACTTCCCAAGTTGGAATGAACTAAAGACATATGGTCCAGTCATCTTCAACCTCGAGCATCATTCACACTATGGCTTGCAATGAAGGGCCGATTAAAAACGGTAGATAAATTGGCCAAATATACATAACTCACTAATTGGTGTTGTTTATGCAGTGAAGCGGAAGAAACTAGCAAACAGTTATTCTTCAAATGCTGCCGCATTAGCAACATATGGAGGGAGCTTTACAATAAATGCCTATCAAATTTTGTAATTAACAACCTAGATTGTATCCATACCCTATAGATGACCTATAGAAACAACACAGAGTATAAGTGTTTTTTGATAGCCTTATCTTCTATAACCATTACTATATGGGACGAGAGAAATCTCAGAACATTTCAAGACAAAACCACCACTGAAGAGCAATTTTCTAACCAATTGTTACAACAAATTTGTTTACAAAGACAGAAGCTTCAGCGTGGATACTATCTATTTAGATACTAGAATATGTGTGAAATGTTTCAAATAGTGGTGACTTAGCTAAACGTTAAACTGCATATGCTGATGATGGTTTTCACAGGCATGTTTTTATGACACACCTGTGGTAGCTACTGCTCTTATGGTGCAATAATATCAGCCCAGTTACACTTTACATTATTAGCCTATAAGTTTAAATGCTTATGGAGTAAATGACGGTGATTTAAAGCCGAGACACCCAAGGCACAGATGGGAACATTATGGCTGCTGGATTTTCAATCACAAGAGATCTTTGGAAGCATTTCAGATTTAGTGATATTCACTATTTTGAATTTTTAAGTTGTATTGTAAGAAATTTTTTATTCTCCTTCAAAGCTTAATACATTCAAATTTTTCAAGAAAAAAAATCAAAGTGGCCTTAACATAATTGTCTCAAATTTTTGAATACTATTATACTTCCTAAAAGAATGTGGAGACTTATTTCTGATAAGCAAGCTTTGTGGTGTAAGTGGATTCACAACTACTTCACCAAGAACATAAATTTACGGAGTTTGAATGTGGAAAATTTTGCTTTTACTATTCGGAAAGCTATATTGAAGATGAGGGAAAGATTCAAACTTTACTTTATTAATCTTATTGGAAATGGTGAATCCGTCAACTTTTGGCAAGATAAATGAATATATATAGGTCATTTGGAGAAAATGATGAAGCTTCAGCCCTCAGATCACTAATCCAACAGAAGGCAACAATTACAGAAGCTCTAAAAAAGGAGTTGATCAAACAAGCTCTAATTACCAATTCATTGAGAACTTGGATTGTTCAAGCATCAATTAACACTGATAATGACATAATCATATAGAAGCACACCTCTAATGGCATTTTCACTATCAATCGTGCAGCCAAGTACTTGTTAACAATTTGGAAACTCTCCCTTGGACTAACATTTTATGGTTCAGCCAACAAAAACCATGAGTTTCCACCACTCCATGGCTTACAATGAGAAGCAAGCTACCAATTGCGAAGTTTATGAAGTTCACAAATTGTTAAAAGGTTGAGAAAAATACAAATCCGTTATTCTTACAGTGTAATTTTGTTATTGAAATATGGAAAGCATTGAAGCACAAATGTTTTATTACTAATCGCCCAATTAACTTTAGCAGGATCAAAACATGGAGTTCTTCTATTAAGCTTCCAAACAAAACTGTTAAACGGTGCTTCTGCATTTCTTTATCTTTTCTGGCCATAACAATTTGGGATGAAAAAACAATCACATTTTTTAAAATAAGTGCCTGCCTATCCAAGCAGCAGTTTTTCAACCAACTAATGCAGTTTATTAGAAATCACATTAGCATTCACAAGCATAAATTTCAAGACATGCAATTTCTCAACATTTTTCTCTTTTAGTAGAGTAGTTTGCAATCTTCTCTAGCAAGCTTATGATTGCATTATCCTTGTAGTTTGCAAGTTGCTTTGTACTTGTACACCTTGATTGCCGATTATGGCTTTATGTAATTCGTTTTTTCTCAACAAAAAAAACCCTTTCATTAAAATAGATCCTAAAATGTGGATCCCACTCTAACAGCTCTGAAACAGAGCATGAAGCAACTATAACAGTTGCGTCAAATGGCCATTAAGTCGTATAGCTTCTTTAGTTGCAACTTCAATTACGTTAGTACGTTGTCACATTTTTCTCCTTAACGACTTTTAGCACACTTTACCGTAAAAGATCCAGTTATAAAACCTCTGTGCTCTTGTCCTAAAACATCAAGTTTTGGAAGTCTATGGCTCTATGCATCTCCATAGAAAACTAACTCGATTAATCTTTTGAATCGCAGCCTCGTGTATTATGTTTTCAGAATAGTAGCTACCGTTTGGATTATAAGTTGGACCCTTTATGTTTTATTAGATGCATAAGTCGGCTTTTATTGCAAGTTGGGAGAAGGCGAGCGAGGGAATCGTTTTGGAAAAGCAGTCAAGATCGATCTTATAGTCTCCTAACATGCGACTCTTGTCTGAATTTTGTCATAAAAACCTCGGTGATGAACAGGAAGAACTTAGATAGTGGAAGGGCGTCTTCTCTATGTTATAATCACCTTATTGGTACACCGGAAGATCTAAAGCATTTCTACTAAACGAACTAGTACTCGTATTCCAGAAGCAACATCGTGTGAAACAAAAAACAACCCACAAGAGCATAATCCACAACTTTTCCATCCCAAGGTGTTCCATTGAACAGAAGTGCTCAAATGTGCTAGATGAAACCAGCCTCTCATAACTCAATGAAAATGAAACAACATTTGGTGCCGCCCATAAACCTTGCTAGTCTACAAAAACAGAGTCCATCAAAGCTTTCCTCGGTGGTTTTGACATAAGACAAGCAAACCATCAATTCTTACATATTTTGAGGCTCTTATGAAGAAACCAAAATCATAAATTGATTTACCATCAATCTGCAAACCGAAGATGTTGCAAAAACCAAAAGTATCTGAAGAGATATATCAGCAAGAAGATGACTTCTCATGTTTTCAGGGAATAAGACCAATGCCTCCAACTAACTAGTTGTGTATCTCCCAGGTCACAGAGGCAGCCAATGCTGTGTACCGAGCCTATCAGAAGTGGGTCAAGCTGTATACTAGAATCCATGACAGCTGAAGAGCACGGAAAAAAGGAAGAAACCAAACTTCGATACTTAAGCAAATGCCATGCCAAACAATCTCATGCTTGAAGCCAGAAAGAAAGCAAAAGAATCAGGATTACTATTTACCAGAAAGACTGAAAATGAAGCAAAAAGCCCCTCTTGGAGGAGAGTTCCATGGCCACCAAAATCTTCTTCATCAATCTTTAATATCATTGCATAATAACCGTACACAATCGTGGAGGAAATCAAGAGAAAACTACCAACCATAATCCGTATCATAATGTTAGGAAAGCAAAACTAGGAGAAAAGCTAGAAAGTCGATGAAAATAACGTGACAAATTCAAAGCTAACAGTAATATATTTAATATCATGCTGCTTGTTTAATATACAAACATCCACTAAATCTCTACATGGATAGTCAAGAATTCTTGGTGTTTACTGAACTTTTACAGTATAAAAATTTAGCACAAAAGAGCTATATGACTTAAAAATTGGTGAGCAAGTCTTAATAATTCCCACTAATATAACTAACCTACTGGCACGCAAAAAATAAAAAAATAAACAAAGAGAAGCATAGGCATAAAGTTTGACAATCCCACCATCCACTAACCCTCACGCCTTGCACAACACCTTTTGTCGTTTTTCCATTCTTTAATGAGAATTTTTAATTTCTTAAAAAAAAAATCAACTCATCAATAGAAACTACTGATGATCGTTATTCAAACAAAAAAGAGTTAATATACACCAATTGCTTATTTGGATAGAGAGTTTAGTCAAATTCACCACCTCCAACATCCATTGGGCCACATAGGACAAGACCAACCAAAGGATTACAGCATTCACCTTTGGACCAAATATAATTTTCCTTGATCCGGTCTGGTTACAGGAATTTTTATGTCACTCAAAAGTATTTCTGAATAATTTTGCGTCATTAATCTAATATGAAAGGACTGCTATAGGCAATCAATACGAATCCAATTTGGGTTTTATGCGAGGCCAAATGCATGAGATTACAAGCTTGTCATGTCGAGGATCTCATCAAAGACTTCATCAAAGCACCCAATCTGCAAAGGATTTACTTTCCATAACGTGTATAGAAACAAGTTCATCCAACTGGATAGTCCTACAACATTATGATTCACATTATCTGCTATGTACTTTTTAACCCAACAAATGTCTATTTAGGATTACTTCTGAAACTGCTTTCAGGATGCAAAAGCAGGTTTGCACCAAAGGAAACTTTCATGGTGTTAACATTCTCAAAACCATGGTTCTGAAGAAGCAACCATGGTTTTAAAAATGTGATGACCATTTACTAAAATATTTCAGCCCAAAATACTTTTACCAGTCACATTTTTCCGACAGCAATCCCAGACTGAGCCTAAGTCAAACAAGATCTATACAACAGACATAAAATCAAGAAACAAAGAGGGTTATAGCTCCAAAAGTTCATGCATCTTATGGTCCTTTCTATACAAACAAATTAGTACTAAAATTCTTGACAAAAAAATTGTCAAAGTGATTACATTCCCAAATTAACCTAATATAAGACTTCTAAACTTATGAAGACTCTAGCATTTGTTTATTGTTGTCTTTCAGCACAGTTAAGTTGAATGAAGCAACATTGCCAGGCTATCCTCCAGGGACTGGATGGAGGTTTTGGAAAAGTAACAAATCAGATTTGAATTATTAGGGAAAGGCCTGTTAAAGAGAGGAAAATAATATTTGTCAATTAGTTAACAAAAAGGATGCCATTTTGATGCCTTATTATCACATTAATAGCCCACAAAATACCAACAGTTCTATTAAAAACTCAGAACAACAACAATTCTCTCTGACATTAACAGAAAAAAGAACAAGTAAAAATCAAATAACATTTGTCATTTATGTTCAAAAACCCAGATCGCTTCTTAGGCTTTAGGTTAGATATAACCAACGGAATTGAGGATAGATATGATATGAGCTTAGTTTAAAAATAATTTGACAAGTAAACTATTGCTAAGAATAGCAACTTTAAAGAAGAACTTGCACTTTACGTGAACAACCATAGCAATTTCACCTAAAAGCCACAAAATTCTAATATCCCAGGGCTTGAAAGAACGCGTGGTCTCCAACTTACACAAAGATCCACAGACCCCCAGCAACAGGTATGGCACCCCACAGCAATCCACAGAGAAGTGCCACTACTTGCCGAATCCAATGCAAGACATCTCCCAATTGATCCTGTTCCAAAGCCATCGACCGATCATCAATATGTTCGAATTTCATAAATGAAGACCGCTACCCAGACTTAAAAGATATCTTCATCGGAAGTAACATGTACTCCCTTTTGATTAATACATTATTGGGTTTCGCTCCATGTTCGCTACTAAGTTAATAGAAGAGGGAGAAAAAAACAGTCATCTTGTCGTTACATTAATCAAGCTCCAGCTTCAGTTCTACGCACGGCCAACTTTCCAATGAAAAATTGGTGAAAACATGGAATTCGATCAGAGAGATAATTACCTTATCCCAAGAAGCCTCAGGATCGAATAAATTAGCGAACTTGAAAGGGGAAAAGTGACCGTTCAGGTGTTTTTGTTGGTACTGATTATTCAGATTAACTGACTTTCCTTCTTTCATCGCCGCTCAGCAAGCACTAAATGTACAGCCACCAATTTCAAATTTGAAAGGAACAGAATTCCAACGGTGATTTGAACTTTTGGGTCAATTTTCTAAACGCTAGATCAACTGTCAACGAGCGACCTGAGAGAGAGCATAGAGTGGAGAGTGCGGTTTGAGGGTAAAACTTGAAAAGCTTTGCTATAGATCTGACAGCAGTAGTTGGTTGATCCTGTAAACAGAGAAAAGGAATTTTGTTATTTTATAGGAATTTTCACGATATAATAAATCTGCATAATAAAAGATCAATTTATTAAGAATTGAGGGGAATTCTAAACTTGTATACTAATTCTCAATTTCGGTAATTTTTTAAGTGAATTCTTAAATCTTGCTGCCTGCTTCTTTTATTTGTTTAAGTTTTATTTTCTTAAATTCAAGAATCACAATCACTCCGAAGACTAGATAATACGATAATGGTCGTATTTACTGATACTAACTACAGCTATACCGTGCACTTGCGATTAATTAAACATTAACTAACTAAAAAAAAAAATAGCCAACCAATACTCACCTCATTAATTAAGTAGATGGGATGAACCTTGCTTTCGAGTGATCGCTTTAACCTTCTATGTCTCCTTCTTTAGGCAATCATGGGTATAATGAGGGATATTGCATAAGAAACAACCAACACTTTTGTTAGAAGATTTCTCACCTTGTTTACGTTGCCCAACTTATTTGAACTTCCCCTCGTGATCATTCTCTCTTTTCGCACCCTAGTCTTTTTCCTTCTTTCCTTCACCCTTCTCTTGGTGATTTGCTTTTGACTTTTGAAAAGAGGAGGAGGTTTGGTGTTGGGCCCCAAACTTTTCTTGAAAGTTAGAAAACTTTTCTATATGTGAAAATGTTGGAAGTTATAAGCTGAAAAATGTAAGTGAAACATATTCATTGAGCATGCTTTGGTGTTTTAGCCATAACTTTTGCTCCAGTTATCAAAATTAGATGATTCTTAATTTGGATTAAACTAGAGAAATAGAATTACAAATTGTCTGATGAAATCGAGTTTTGATTCAATCTTTAAGAATATCAATTTTCGTATGCAATTTGAGCACAAAATATTGTTTGAGTATAAGAGCAGTCTGAAAATGTTTGGATATAACTTTGAGATTATGGAACCAAATTGAATGATTTTGATGTCATTAGAAAATTAAGACAATGAGAAACATTTTTCTAGAAGGAAGTGCTATCAAATTCCTTCAATTACATGATTAGAAAAAGGTCTTAATTTTTGGAAGGAGTTAAGCATGATTTAGATAATTTTGAGGTTTTGCAAGATTAATTATTTTATTTGGAGTTAATTATTGTGTTAATGTTGGTTGGATTTTAAGATATGGTTTGGTTGAATTAAATAGCAAGAGTATGTATGAATGAGGGCAATTTGGGAAGATCACTAAGCCATTTAAGTTATAAGGCTTATATGTAAGGGTATTAAGGTCATTTCTAACTCATTAATGGCAAAATGGTAAAAAGACATGTGGGTTGGCTTTATAAGGAAGGAGGATCACGAAAATTAGAAGAAAAAGACCAAATAAAAGAGAGAAGAGAGGAGAGAGTCGGTGGAGAGGAAGGAGAAAGAAGA
>JANZXV010000210.1:12702984-12719189 GCA_027576455.1 Erythroxylum roigii
AAATTATTGATAATAACAACAATAATAATAATAATGAAAAAAGTTGACTTCACCTATTCTGCATTTCACATAATAAGTAAACACTGGAGGAGGTATCTTTAACTATTCCTGAAAGTGTAAGAACAACTAAACCTGGGATTAATTATTCTGTATGTTATTTTTTAACCAACCAAAGGAATAGCTATTCATTATAAATAACCATTCTACTCAACCAAACATGCCATAAGGTATTAAAAGTGCACATATCATTATCATGTTTCCCATCACATAGGGCCCAAGCACCTTGAACTAAATACCTCAAGAAAAATGTACTTTTGAAGGAATATGTCATAATATCGATACATCATAAAGAAACTGGCCGCTCCTAATCATTAACAGCTCTCTGCTTAGCATCATTTGTACAGTCACGTTTTAGACTACCTCAACATTGGATCATTTTTACACCCTTTAGGACCTCTATAGTCAATCTCCTATGCAAAGGCAGTAGGTGATCAACATGTGAACCTCAGCTTGCTCAACTCTATGTATAAAACCTTAAAGCTACACAATGTACAGATTCCAGTACAAGCAAACATTTTATTTCCGATAAGCTCGTACCTTCTCAAACAAAGGCAGAGATATGAAAAGAAAGAAAGAGAGGAAGCTCACACTACCCTCAGTTAGCTGTACAGAACTTTCTTTCCTTAAGCCACCTAAGCAGGGTGCATTGCCTGCGCTGCAATTCTCCTTTCTGAAAGTATATTATGCAATAATGATTAACACAAAATAAAACATTTATACACACAAAAACAAGGCATATTCAAAGCACTTGTTTCAAGTATGACCCACCAATCTAGCATTTATACAATTTGCTGTTGGAGTGGAATGGTGATCACCACGGATTATCAAAGTAGAGGTACAAATTTTAGTACTTTGCATATTGGCATAATGTGTATAAGTAATGCAGCATGACTGGGACATATATAGGACCACTAAGTTCACATCTAAAAAATAATAATTTCGTAATAGATAAATGCTGGACAAACAACTGTAACCAATTCTATGTATGCTGTTACCTGCTTCATGGATAGTTCAGAGATAGCAGTTGATTAGCACGCATAAGTAACCAAGCAAAAAGATCATACCATGGTATTTATGTTTGTTTCCAAGTCCATTTAGGCATATATATGTCGAACTTATATGCACTCATAAAAGGAAAAGAGTTAAAAGAGTACCTCCAGCAGCAACAAGTTTCTCCACACGGGCAACAATATGCTTCCCATAGGTGTACTTCTTCAATGCATTTAGATGAACCTTTATTCGTGTGAGGATCAACTCACGCTGTTGATCATCACAAGTCTCCAATACCTTTTGTACAACATAGTTTGCAAACTGATCTTTCATCATAGCCTGGAAGGAAAACGTAGCAAACAACACATCAATCATAACATCACATAGTTACTGCAAGTATGATGTCTAACATATATAATAGGTTACTTCGTCCAAGTTTCTAAAGAAGTTGTGGAAATTACAAACCTGGAGAGGCTCATTTTCATCAGTAGTGCCGAGCATCTCATTGACTAGTAATTGGCGCTCCTTTGGACCACCAAAAGTTAAACACTTCTCCACAACATTGGAGGCAAATTTTTGCTGACTCATTTGAACAATCTTTCCAGCTAACTCCTTGATGATAGCAGATCGCTCATGAGGCTTTCCATGCTCTAGTACATGCTGTCATTATCAAAACCAGGGCATAGTACAAATTAAAGCATTAAAAAGAGCTAAAGAGACAGTCATAAAAGGTGCAACCAAGTAACAACAATCCAAACTTCTAATAACAGAGACCTATACTATTCATTAATTACACATTTGGTTTCGATAGATGAATACTAAGAAACAAGAAGCTAAACAGATTAGAAATAGATGTGTTCCACAATTTTGCATCACGTAAATGAGCGGAATGCAACTATTTATGTATGTACCCTTAAAGGAGGTCCTCAATCAAAAGCTATAGTTCAATAAAACTCCACTTGGCAGACACAAACAAGTTAAATTACAAGTATTCTATTCATGACTCGTAGTAATTACACAATGTGCAGAACTGATAGCAACATCCTGTCAATTCGAGTAAAGAACATGGAACTGTCACCTATTTAAGCAAAAGAATTTGGGAATAGGAACTAAAAGATCAGTATTCAAATTTGATAGCAAAGCAAGAAAACTTAAACCCACAATACAAAAATATAGATTGTATAAGGGAATCTCAAATTAAATCCAACTTAATAAAAACAAAACCAACAACAGCAAAACTGTTGTGTACAACACAACAAAACAATACAGTAAATCATTCAAATGGGGGTAGAAACCTTCAAGAATAAAGTTACTAACCTGGACAACATAATTTCCATATTGATCTTGTGCCAACATGCTAACAGATCCTAGTATTTCATCCATAACTTTGCTCTGGGTTTTTGGGTCCTGGCAGTGTTCCAAGATTCTCTGCAAGAAAGAGAACAGCCAAAAGGATTCAGAATCATAAAATACGCCTTGATAAAAAATGTTAGGAGAAGAAAAGCATTGGAAAGGAGTCAGAACCTGAATCACACGGCACCCATATGGATGCATGGACAAGGTTACAACTTGATCAAAGAAGGTGGAGACAATAAATTGTATATTTTCTTCAGGTACACACTCAATGCACTTTTGAATGACGTGATTTCCATTCTGGTCGCGTACACATCGCATGACATGACCATCAAGTTCCTCAACCATTTTAATTTTCTGGTCTAAATCAACAACCTCAATGGCCTGAACAGTTTTAAACAAGAAATGTTATTGCTTTAAACATCAACATCAGCATTATTGTCTTAGTTCAGTAACTGCAGCCAATGGAAAACTAGTACTATTACATAATCTTATAAAGTTATCATATGTTAAGAGCATCAGAGTTGAAACAAGTGACAAACAACCTCCTCTTCCCAACTAATATTCACTAGCCTGATAATACAGTGTGATTTTGGCTCACCAATTCACTTCATTTCAGTATAGTACTATTCTTGGTCAATCACTTAAAGATGTGCATATCAAACTTGTTGATACCTTTTGGATCACCCGGCAACCATACATTTGAAGGCTGAGTGTTAAAACATGACCAAAAAGCTTGCCAGCGAGTTCTCTTTGCTGTGACGGAAGTCCATGTTCAAAAAACTGTATTCAGAAACACAAAGCTAGAGTTGTGAGTAACTTAATACATAAAATATATAGAGATGCAAATACGCAAAAATAGACACCCGCAGATATTGGATACCTTCTGAATTACATAATTACCAAATACATCAGTCATCAAAGCAAGAGCTTGCGGCATAATTTCCTGATAAACCATGTTCTTCTCACCCATTGTTGCTGTCTCAAGTTTTTGTTGAATGAATCTGCTCCCATACTGATCAGCACTGACACACCAAATTATGTACGTAAATTAAGAGCAGAGTGTAATGGTAGAACTGGAAATAACTTTCAAACTGTAAGTACCTGAACTCAACAACATGGCCAGTAATTTCTGAAAGGTCGAGAGATTTTGTCTTATTGCTCTTAAATTCCTCCAGGAGAGAAGATCCAAAGCTTTCACCTGCACCATCCAAGTGCCAGGGTCCCATGATACCCCCGGTCAAGTTCCTCATCCCAGACGGAAAATGCACATTCAGCTCATTTTGTCTCATGGGACTACCAGCTCCCACAGCAGAGTTGGGCATAACAGGATTTGCCAGAGGACTTCCAGGATATGGCATGCCAATACCAAATGTAGGACTCCCGTAATACCCATGATGATTAGAACCGCCAGATTTACCACCCAAAGGAACTCCATACTGCGATTTCTGAGGTGATAAAAGACTTCCAACATGAGCTCTCTGAAGTTCAAGTAAATTTACATATGAGTTACCTAAGTAATTCCTGTCCATAGGAGGATCATTGAGTGCTGCAAGCTGAGCAGCATATTCTGATGTCTTCAAATACTGCAAATGCATTGGATCAATAAAAGATCCTTGAAGGGAACTCCCAGTCATTGGGCTCCCGACTCTTCCAATGTTGTGTGATTCAGATGCAGCTGTTAAAGATGCTCCAGACCCCAAGCTTCCCCCCAAAACTCTCAAGTTAATTCCAGAGGCTGCAGCAGCATTTTCAAATAATGGTGGCAGACTACCAGTCCCAAGTTGGGAAGCCATCATGGAAGCCAACATTGGGTTAATGGAGTACCCACTTGATCCGTAATTTGCAAGGGAAGAATTAATAGACTCCAGGTGCTGGTACTGAGTTGGTAAGCCACCTCCAGTGTTGATAGCGGGAGTGGGTGATCCCTTCAAGCATGAATTATCAGATGGAACACCAGTTTTTTGCAATTCAACCTGCCTATCAGCTACTAAGGGGTAGCTATGCATGTCTGACCCACTACCATTACTTCTATTCAAATCAGAGTATGAAATCTTTGCCGATTGTGGAACAGAAGGCATATGAAAGTTAACAGACTCGGATTTCTTCACGTATGCATTTTGCTTCAATTGACTGTGACCACCAGGAGGACCAAATAGATAATCATGGTGGTTTTCAGCATCCTGCTCAAAATGCGAGGGCAAGTTGTTCTCTTCATCTATGACACCATTTGTCAAGTTCATTCCAGATAAAGCTGTTACCAAATCTGGAGCTTCATCGATCCCAGAGACACCATTAAATATGTTACAACTGATAGGTCTTTTCTCAGACACAGAAGCTCTACCGTGTCCAATCGGAGTAGGACAGGGACTAGGAGCCCTAACAACAAGTTGAGGATCTGGAGTAGCACTTCTAGACAAGGAAGCACCAAGAGCAGCAGCATAAGTATATGAAGATGGTTGGCCAGCATTTTGAACAACAGATGAGCCATGACCATTAGCACCACTACATAAAGTATCTCCAGAGGATAATTCACAGCACAAATGAGCCAGCTCATTTTCAGCCGAACCAATAGTCTCAACATTCTCACTAAACGTGTTGCAGCCAGTTGGACCTGAAGGGTTTCGCTTTAGCAATGTTGAGTGACCCAAGTCATCCTGCATGAATAAAACAATGACTTTGAGACAGACCCTAGTACCAGTTAAGTACCAAGACTGAGACTGAAAACATAAGAATGAAAAACAAGCAGTGGTGAAAAATATGTATGAGAATCTAACTGATGCTACAGAGATAGAAGTCACCGATATTGTTCGACAGGGATAACCTTTTCTAATATGACAAGAAGTCAATGTGCATACCAAAAAAGATATTCACTAAGTTAAAGGCTGCTCAGTATTCAGTTCATGAATTGTATCTGTTGAGTGTTGACACAAAGAGTGATAACATTAACTTGTAAAATTATGAATCTCAAGCATGAGCAAAAAATAATCAAAGTGAATTGCAAGAAGGGGTGAAATTAGAGCAATTTTTATATCAAGATTGCAATGGAAATAACAACAAAAATGATCTCATCATTCACGACAAGCACTGACCAAGAGTAACTTGAGAAACTACTTATAGGACACAAGATTACAAAAATTGCAAGTAAAAGAGATCAGAGTGCAAATGGTTACAGACAAGCTCACATTTGACAAACTAAATACACCAAACCAGTTAACTATAATCATCATCACACAAATCAACAAATAAACACGTTATCATGACCAAATATTGAAGCAACAGATCTTTGTATTATTCATCTTAAGATATGGTGACAAGCAAATTCAAGGAAAGCCTTCAGAGACACCCAAATAACTATAAAAATCATATTACTACCCCGCTTGAGACAATACACTGATATTGTACGAGTACATCATACTACATGATATTCACGAGTGGAACTTTTTAACTTAAATCAATAAAATCCAAGCAACGTGGTTAAGTAAAAGAGCTTTTTGATACCTATGATATTGCAAAGAAACAATGCACAGTATCAGCAGAATTTCATACAAACACAGATATCGACAACAATAATTAGTAATCACCTGAAAGATTTCGGCAACATTTTTCTGTTTGTTTCCAAGTCCTAATCCAGGTAAACCTATCAGCCCATGGCCACCCCACTCTGTAGACGCCTGCATCTTGTCTGAATTAATTTCAGTTTCCTGCTTCTTCAAGTCAAACCCCGGTGGCATCGTGTACATAGCCCTTCCACTTCCATTATCAGCACTATTCACCTTTCTCCTATCTCCAATACCACCTAAAACTGAATTACCTCCTTTCAATCTTTGCGCAGACCTCCAATCTTCCCTTGATAGTGGAGGATGTGGAAGCCTAGGGTTTAAATTAACATTCGAGTAATAATATGACAAATAAGCTGGATCAGACCTAAGCTCCTCCTCAGACAAAAACCCATTTCTGGTTCTTCCATTAGCAAACTCCGAAAGGGTGGCAGCAACACCACCACCGCCTCCACCACCTAACAAGCCCCCCACTGCACTCAGTGAACCTTCAACAGTTGGTGGTGCAGAACCACTCCTATACAAATTAAGCTCTCTCTCACGGTCATCAGCCTCTTGCCTACGCTGCTCTCGTAGCAACAGCCCAATTTCTTTTTCTAAATCGTCCCCAAAAGATGTGTCGCGTGCTCCTATCATCGGTCTCCTTCCCAATTCAGAGAGCATAGTCAAAACGCAATTTGATCATTAACTAGTACAATCTAACAACTGATTCAATAAACCAGTATCAATAATAGAGCCCTGTTACTAAAAGGTGCTAAAAACCAAAAATTTCTACGTAGAAGCAACTTAAAATGCCAAAACCCATACTGACAGCCACTGTAAACTAGAAAGGTCAAAATTTTAACGCCTATTAAATCTTTTGATAAGCCAATCTACGAAATCCAGAGATTATACGAGGCATAAAACATGGGAAACTCCCTTCAAGAATAAATTCCTTGAAACAGAATCACACGGCTTCAGCGCCATGTCTCCATGAAACAGAGGCAGCAACAAAAGGAATGCAACACAGGTTGTGAGAGGAGGTGGTTTTGAGGAAGTTAAGGAAGAAAAATACAGTGAGCTGTCTAAAAAGAAAGAAATGAGGAGAGTTTGACGGCTAAGATCAATCTGGCGGCGATTGGTTCTTACAAGAACCCTTAGGGTTTTGTTTCATGAGAAAGGCCAAGGGAGATTAAATACAGTTGCAAAGGAGCGTGGTTAAAAACCAAGAAATGGGGTGTTTGTTTTCCAATTTTTTTGCTCCTCTTGGTTGAAAAAAAAATGTCCTAAAATTGAGGTTGAGGGTACTTGACCAAGTGATAACCGACTGACTTTGGGGTATACTCAACACTTAGAAGAAGCTAATAATGATGTTTGTTTTACTGCTGACATGTAGCTTCCTTTCCACTGCCTGCACTGTGCCTCTTGTCTCTTTCTTTCTCCCCTGCTTTAACTGAACTAAGACATGCTATGGCATGGTAACTACTAACGGTTAAATTTCTGTTTCCTCTTTTCTTGTAAGATGTGTTTACGCGTTCTGGACTGGAGCCAATTTCTACGGAACCAATGTTAGATAGGAATTTGGACCGTCCTTCCCAATAGGCGCTTAGCTCCCTTTTAACAGGTAATGTACATATATATATTATAAAAACAGAAACCAGAGGAAAAGTCTCGGGGCATGTTTGGATGTAGGTAGAAGAATGGAATGAAATAGTCTAAATGACTTATACTATTGTTTAGGAGTCTATTTTGAAACAGGATGGAATGACAATTGATAGCTTTGGAAGCCATCTTTTGCTATCCAAAATTTAATATTTTGTGACCTCCCATATTAGGGGGTCAGGGATGAAATAACATAACTTGCCTTCCAAACTCTCTCTTATTTTATTTAAACTTCCAAACAATAAAGTGACCCATTTTATTTCATTTCATTCTACTCCATTTCATTATGTTCCATTAATTGTCATTTCATTCCATCCTAAACTCTCAAATATACCCTTACTCCTTATAACTTCATTATTAGAATATTTATTTGATTCATGGTAATATATTATAAACATGCAATATGTTCATCTTATAATACAACTTCTTGTTTCTACTCTTCCTTTTCTCCCACTAATATTAAGTCAATCTTAATCTTATCGCGTAACTTAAGTCTAAATTATCAATGATAGCTTTTCTGGAAAACTCGTTAGGATATTTATTTTTGCTTTTGCTAGATCAAGTCGTTGGTTTGGTGACATCATTGAATTGTCATTGGTTTGCTTCTCATTCAATAAACTCAAGCTATAAAACATTACCACACTGTTGCTTCAACATGTTTCACCGTACTACACGGGTCATCCTCCCCACTCCTTTATTTTAGCAACTTATCCTAATCTTAAGATCTCCTCGTCGAGAAGGATGTCAATGGGCCCTCCGGTTACATGCCCAAGGCAGCCCAACCACCTATTGCCTGATCCGGCCCGATCTATTCTTAATATTTTTATAAAAAATATTAAAATGACGTCGTTTTGTTGTTCTGGTTGATTAGGAAGAACAATTTTAACTTGTGGCTCAATCAACTCAAACTAAAATCAAGCTAGACTAAAATTGACATTCCTACTCATCAACCGACGATTATAGAGAAACCAACTATATAATGACACATATGTCTATATGTTGTATTGCATTACTCCAACTTTAACGCCCAAGCCTCTGATCCCATACTTTCATTTCATAACTGCATGGATGAAGGAAGCAAGTTAGAACTTTTAGTTAGTTGTTAAGGTAAATTATATTTTAAATTTAACACTTTTGTTAATTTTGTAATTTTTAACTCTTTGAAAACTTTCTATTTGGGAGTTTATCAACTACAAGTTTTGTTTTTTTTAATGACTTTTTTCAAAATCCTATGCTCAGGAGTTCTCCTATTTAATCCCTTTTTTTTTCTTCTTGTTGTTGAATTTCTCATTCGTACATAGCTTCTCTTTATTTCCCTGTCTCAATTTCATTCTTTTAACTAATTGAAAAATAATTTGCAAATTGATAAGACGAATTCCTTTCTTTCTGTTCTTTCACCTAACCTAACTTATCAACGTTACTACCCGCAATGAATCAAATTACATAACAATAAATAACTTTATTCTACCAATTAAACTGTTACTTGATATAGATATTCTATTCCTATGATTAACTTTTCAGGAAATTTCCAAATGAACAACTTCAACAAAATCTTTCAATTTTTTATTTTGAAGAATTTCTTATTGGGGAAATTTCTAAGTTTAAAGAATGGTTTTTGCGCTAACTTCCTAATATTTTATATCCACACTTTTTATCATAAATAGATTATTTATAATTACTAATACCTTCTTCTCGGTTCTTTCATCTCCTTCTTCTATAACTCGAGCTCAAAGAAGGAAGAGGTAAGGGAGGGCCTTCCAAGTGTAGGACAATCCTAAGGGCCCTCCCTTCACCACCCTTATGGGATAGTCTACGGGGTTCATAACTATTCATCTTACTACAAGGCACTAACCTATCAAATAAAGATATATATAAACTAAAATGGATAAGATATAAACAAAAAAAAAAGGTTAAACTAAATAAACTATAACTATAAATTAAGTATTTCAATTATATAAATCAATATTATATAAATAAACTAATTATATAATTCATTATCCTTATAAATTATAAGCATAACTAAATTATTCTAACTTTACCTATTACCATTATAAGCCTATTACTATTATAAGTATGGTTATTTCGTTTCTGGTAGTTATTTCTTTGATCGGTGGTTGATATATAGTATACTTTGGATCGGAATTGTGGGGAGTACTACCTAATAGCTTTTACCAACATTTTCCCCTAATTTATATTCTTTTATAATTAAAATTTTGAATCAAAAGAAAATTAACATTCTTTTTTATATTTTATATTTTATATTCAAATTCAATATTTTATATATTAAAGTTAAATATTTTGCAGAAATGTTCTTTTTAATAAATTAATGAACCTATATTACTAATCCATTGTGTATCTTGGTCTTCTTATTCATCCACTCATTCTCTTCGTTCTCAATCATCCATTAACCTTAAAGTAATTCATATAAATAAATGATAGTAAAAACTTAATAAAGCTATAGGAGTTACTTTTGAACCTACTTCAGGTTAGGATAAGTAATCAACAAATCTTTGGGTACCCAGTCTAGTTTTCTTATGTTTATTTTCTATTTTACTCTTGTACATAAGAAATGAGTCTCCATTTTTTTACTGCACATTCAGAAGTTGTTTTCTTTCACTCATATAACCATCTAATTAAATTCATTAACCCAGATGGTGAATAAAAAAAAGAAGGTATCATATTCAACTCATTTTGACTTCTTTTATTTTATCGTTCCAAGTCAAAAAACATAGGTCAAAACTTATGTTTTAACGACTCACATATAGAGCTATGGATAACACACAGAGAGTTAAGGATATTTCATAACTAATAGATTGAGTAGCAGCTCGTAGAACCTAAAAAGGAATATTTAGTATTTGATTCATATCTTGACATAAGTAAGTCTGATAAGAGCAATACTTGAAATGGAAATCCATTAAAAACGTTGATATTAAGGCGATAGTTAAAAGTAATTACTAAATAGCTTAACAGAGTTGATATGACTATTATAGATGGTCCGATGCTAAAAATGATTATCGTCTCCAAATGGAAAAAGGTTCTCTTTAAAAAATAATTTTGTCCCATCTACTAGAGCTTGAAGAACTCCCAAAGGATCAACATATTTCGGTCCAATACATTGTTGTATCCCTACAGATATTTCTCTTTCTAACCACATAATTACTAATATACCTATTGCAACTTCTATAAGAGTAAAAATAGGTACAAGCATCCCTAGAATTCCATAGATCCCATTTAAGTTTAAAGATTCCAATTTGTAAAAAGAATTCACACCCTGTACTTCTCTTATATCAGTTGCTTCTATTGTATCAATTATCATTTAAATGATCAATAAGGAGAAAAAAATGGAGTCAAAAGAGAATCCTGTTTTGGATTTTTATCAACAATTTACTTGTGTAGGGGGAGGTCCAGTATTATCTAAATCCTTATGTAAGGAATTACAAAATAAATTCTTTCAGAAAAATGTAAACTAGGAAAGATTGGTTAACTAAATATGACCCGAAGATTAAATCTTAATATACCTCATACCAATACTTTTTTATTACCACGAGATATATTGAAAATTGTAAAGTAGTTGATTGGAATGGATATACTTGACGATATGAATCATTTAAAAAATAAACGTATTCATTTTGTAGCGGAGCTATTACAAGATCAATTTGAGCTGGCTTTAATTCATTTAGAAAATGTGGTTAGAGGAGCTATATGTGGAGCAATTAAGTATAAGTTGACACCTCAAAATTTGGTAACTTTAACTCCCTTAATAACCATTTATGAATCCTTTTTCAATTTACACCCATTATCTCAAGTTTTAGATCATACAAATCCATTGATACAAATAGTCCATTGGAGAAAATCAATTTATTTCGGACTTGGAGGAGTGACAAGGTGAACTGCTCATTTTCGGATACAAGATATTCATCCTATTCATTATGGATGCACTTGCCCAATCGAAACATTTGAAGGAACCAATGTTGGACTTATTGGATCCTTAGCAATTCATGCCAAGCTTGGTCATTGTGGGGATTTAGAAAGCCCATTTGATGAAATATATACGAAATTAGAAAAAGTATGGTTGCATTAAGTCAGGGTATTTAGGAGGAAAAAATTGTTCAAACTTGATATCGTTAAGAATTCCTTACTATTACATAAGAAGATGTTTATCTTCAAAGTATTTTTCTCTTCCGAAATTTTTTTTGTTGGAGCTTCCCTCATTCCTTTTATCGAGCATAATGATACAAATCGGGCTTTAATGAGTTCTAATATGCAACACCAAATGGTTCCGCTTTTTTGATTCGAGAAGTGCATTGTTAGAACTAGATCGAAAAGCTTAGTGGCCCTAATGGAAACTAGATCAACACATTATTACTTTTAAGAGAAGTTCTCGTCAAAGTTCACAACGAATCTTTGGGTACCTATCATGAGATTTATGGACACTATATAATAGTAAGGAGTATAAAAGAAATTTGTTGTATCTACATTCGAACCATCGTTGGTCATATTTATCTTTATGAAGAAATCAAAGAAGCTATACAAGGATTTTGTTAAGCTTGCTCAAATTAGATGGTACCTAATCTAATCATAGGGATTTAAGCTAAGTAATTTTATGACATCTATGGGAATTCAGATCTCATTGATTCAACTAGAACCATAGTTTCTATATTTCTATGTGAATCAAGATCGAGAAAAGGAAGTTTCTAACCATTAACTTATATCCCTAGTCAAAATCTACCCAGGTCATTCTAGTATTTCATAATAAAATGACATATAGAACTTCCATTAAACGATTTATTAGCAAATTAATATATCACTGCGGTATGACACATACGTCACACATCTTGGATTAAATAAAGACTTTGGGTTTCTAGCAAGCCACATCTACATCCATTTCATTAGGAATTGATGATCTTTTAAAATTACCTTCTAAGTGATGACTACTCTAAGATGCTGAAGAGCAAAGATTTATTTTGGAAAAACACCATCATTATGGAAATGTGCACGTGTTAGAAAAATTATGCTAATTTATTGAGATATGGTATGTTACAAAGTAAATATTTGTGACAAGAGATGAATCCTAATTTTAGGATGACATAACCCCTTAATCCAGTCCATTTAATGCCTTTTTCGGGAGCTAGGGGAAATGCATCTCAAGTGCATCAATTAGCAAGTTATAATATTAACATTATAGAAAAGGTACTTCTGAATTGATCTCATCCTTTAAGAATTGCCCTTTTTATTTTTCTTGAGTAATAACTTAAAATCCCTCAATAAAATACATCTAGTAGAAATATCAATACATATTTCATTTTATAGTTTTTTTATTATGAGAAATAATTAAGCACTCCCTTATATTGGTTCATGAATTTTGATGCAAATTTGATCTCTGTGATTGTGGATATAGGAAGAAAGACAAAAAAAAAGAAAAAGTAAATGTATAATAAATAAAGGGAAAGGGTTATTTCATTCTTGATCTTTAATCGATGGTTTACAATATACTTTTGAAGAAGAAGTACCTTGAAAAAACTGATTGTTTAGATAAATTTGAATGATAAATGTTAGAACTTTGTAATTTGTAATTTTTTAAAAGTTGTAAATAAAGTATTAGGGGTGGATGTAGCCAAGTGAATTGTAACAACCCACTCCCGCAATGACCTGAACCCGACATCGTGGGTGATATCCGAGTTCGTGCCCCACGAGGGTGGCGTGCTAAAGCTCTCAATCAGTCAGAAATCGGTATAATTTTTTTTCAAACCACAAACATAATATGCGAAAATCGAAACTCAAATTGGGCCCACATTCATTCTTAAACACTGTCAATTAACACAAAACCATCAACAAAATTTTCAATAGCCATTTGGGTCCTTTTATAAATACAAAACACTTGAATCATTTCGGAATACCAATTTATATAAAAAAAGTTGCGGAATATACATTTCAATACAAAATAGAGAAATGCAATGTAGACGCGAACTGATCTTGACCTCTATCCTTCACTTGAATGCTGTAGGTATACTCCCATTGGCCTAATGGGTATTCTTTTGAACCTAAAAAATATTTGCAAATTTTAGGTGAGTTTTGCGAACTCAATTTCTGACCATCATCGATGGCTCACCCATTCACATAACATATACTTCACACATCTCACTTTATTTCACATTTCACATTTTTTCACATTCAATACACTTAATCATTCATATTATGCATATGCAATGCACATGAGACTTACTTTCCATTTATTACTTTGTTGTGATCAAGTGCCTAAACTGTCCCATATAGGGCTCATTAATAACTATCCCTTATGCACTTGGGGGATACAGGGCTCATTAAATGTTGAGCTTAAGGCTCTGAATCACTTTTGAGCTCGAGGCTTATTTTCACTCGTTGAGCTTTAAGCTGTAATCGTTAGCTACTCTGGTCATAACTACCATTATATTTCATGCATTCATGCAATAGAATGCATCACTCACATTTGCATATCCCATTAAATCACTTTCTTATATCATCGGACCTTAGTCCGGCATTCAACATTAGAGTTGAGAATTCACACTTTCATTCATATGCAAATACACATTCCTAACACATTTAACAATCACGTGAAGTACACAGAGTTCATCCAATTCACATTCAAGTAGCACTTCAATATCCAAATCAACATCACAATCATCGGACCTCTTGTCTGGAAACCAACACAATCAATCACATTCAGTAGCTCGGTCTACTCACAATACGCTCCAAAATAGAATTTGCTTCCAAATTCTGGATACACCTGTATGCAGATGTTTGACCTGCAGATCATAATTTATGCAATACACAATTCACACCCGTTACAAAACTCATTTATGCCCAAATAGTTATATGGGCTATGTATAATGCGTGTTCAATGATAATCCTTAGTATATGGTCTAGATCACATATTAAGCTCATTCCTATTTCATAATTCATATATGTCTAATTGAACTTAGATTTACAATTCATTTGTATATGATCATTCTAAATTCTCCTTTCAATCTTTACCCTTTTCATAAGCTTACACCTGAAGAACACTTGGTTACTCTATTTGATAACTTAATTTTTCGTCATCTTTTTTCTAACCTCACCTGATCTCATAATATCCAATTCTCATTCATAATTTATCAATTCAAACATATACACACACTTAGGCACATCGCCCATTTACATAATAATCATAAATATATTACCCACCTAGTTTGCTTGCAAAACTCCAAGTCAAGATTGTCTTTCCCCTTGTTTTTGGGTAGGATTCCCTTGGTTTCCTAAAACAAACCAAATCTCATTTAATAGGAATCCCCTTAAAAATCCCACAATGCAAAATCACAAAAATTGATTCTAGAGTACTTGAACCCAAGCAATTTCTAAACTTCATGGACTAGAATTCTTCCAAAAATCCAAAAGACTCAAAATGATCTTATCTTGATTCTTCACCAAATGAAGAGATCTTTAGCTCAAATGGAAGCTCTTTTCTTTCTCTTCCTTTTTCTCTTCTTGAACAACTTCAAAATTTTTCTTGAAGACTAAGAAGAATTAAACCCTAGCTCAACTCTCTTATTTTCTCTAAAACCACCAAACTCTCTTTCTCTTTCTTACTCATTTTTGTTATTCTCTGTTGCTTATCCTTACATTCACGTTTTTATTCTTCATTTATAAGTAAGACAACACTTCTTCTTCCAATTATGCCCTTAATAATTGAGAATTGTCCTATTTGCCCTTCCATTTATGCCTTATGTCTTTTACAGTTAAGCATCTTGCCAACAGTACCCTTGAATAATCTAACATAACACTTTCTTCCAGAAAAATGTCCCCCATTGTCTTAAGTTTCTAATGCCACCAAAATCATTCAATTTGATTCATACATTTTTGGACTGCTCTTGTCCAAAACAGTATATTATGCACAACTTTCATCTGAAATTTAAACATCTTAGAGACTAAATTAGATTCCAATTTCTTCATACCATTTGTACCACCAATCAGAAATCATCTCATTTGGAGCTCTACCGATCCAGAAATCATCAAATTACTAAAGTATGTTCAGTGGAATAACACCAGTTCATAATATTTAAGAACACACTCACTGTACCCATCCCACGTTTTTCACTCAATCTTTCTCACTTCATTTCAGATGGCTATAATTTTTGTTGGATATGTAGAGCAATGTCTTACAAGTCCAATGGTTCAAGAATCAAGTCATTTTAGTGTCTAGAGAAGAAGTTATGGCCAAAAGAATCAAACATGTTTTATCCTTAATCATATTGAACCTGTTTCGGGGAAACAACCATAACTCTCTCTAGAAGTTTCTGATTAAGGTGTTCTTTGGATGGTTCAAAAGAGGACTTCAAGATCTACAACTTTCATGAAGACCTTGAAAACAAATTCTATCTTCTGAAGGATCCAAAATGGAACAGAAGATATAAGATGAACAGTGCATAAGAAGATGCATAATACATAAGAAGATGAACAGAGCATAAGAAGATGCACAGTACATAAGAAGATGAGCAGTGCATAAGAAGATGCACAGTACATAAGAAGATGAGCAGTGCATAAGAAGATGCACAGTACATAAGAAGATGAACAGTGCATAAGAAGATA